>JAVYIG010007062.1:0-107779 GCA_035222895.1 Strongylocentrotus droebachiensis
GGCGATCCATAGGGGTGCGTCTGTCTGCGTGTACCCGTTGCAAGGAGGTGTACTACTGCAGCAAGGCGTGTAAGATTAAAGCATGGAACGCTCGGCACAAGGAGGAATGCTTAAGATTGGGGGGTAAGATTTATATAGGGGCGGGCTGTAGAAGGGTATGCCTCTTTTCACTTTAAATTCCTGATAAAATTGTTTGGAAATTTGTAAATTTGAAAACTTTCTCTGATTCATCACCCTTGGTTAAAATTTAAAATCCTTTTCTCTTTTATTGGATGACAGAGTTTCTTTTCTTCTTTTGGCTTCATGACAAATATATAGTGTTCCTATTTGCAAGTACCTGTAACCTTCCCTTAAAATTAGACATTTTGTATTGCAGATTATTTGAAATGCATCGAACCAGGTAAGAAGAAAATTAAAGGTACTGTTTAAAGGTGTCATTAAAAGAGAGCTGGTTAGGGGGTTAGGGGGGGGGGGGGCTGATTTTTTTTTCTCCCCAATATGGTTTACTATTTACATAATTGATAATTGATTGCCATATTTCCTTATATAGTTGATGATTTTTCACACCCATTTATGCCATTATACACTAGATGAGAAAGTTGATTTCACCCCAAAAAGGTCTTAGAAAGAGGAATCTTCACCATTGTGTTTCTGTTTTTCCTTGTCAGGACGCAGTCGCAGTCCAAGCCCAACACTCCACGCTGGACTATCAGGCGCACACAACGCTTCAAGCAATGCTGGTCTCGCAAGCGCACAGGGTCAGGCGGGGTCAAATGCCAAGGGTCAGGCGGGGTCAAATGCCAAGGGTCAGGCGGGATCAAATGCCAAGGGTCAGGTGGGGTCAAATGTCAAGGGCCATATGGGGTCAAATGCCAAGGGTCAGGTGGGGTCAAACGCCAAGGGACAGGTGGGGTCAAATACTAGAAGTCCCAACTCCAGTGTTAAAAGCCAGAATGGAACTGCAGCAGGTGCAAAGACAAGAGGGCAGGTAGCAGGTAAGGGGCCAGGTGGGGTGGTCGGGGCAAAAGGTCAGACCATGGATAAGGGGTCAAAGGGCAAAGGTCAGGGACAAGCAGGGGGTGATATTGGTCAGTTTGTTGGAGGGAGTGGTGGGAGAGAAGCTGTGAATCACATGTTGCTTTCAGAAAGTACAGATAACTATAGCTATAATTGAAGGAGCCATATATCTGATTTTATATTTATTCTCTTTTGCCATCGCACCGATGCACCTGATAAGTGTTTTATTAGATCATGCATTAGTTCTTGACACCTTGAGTACTAAGTAAAATTAAATCACTCTAATTGAATATCAGAACAAGTTCAACTACATGTACATGTACTTTGATGATGGGTTTGGGAAAAAAGAGAGAAAATGCCATCAACTATTTTTTACTTGGTAAAGCAACCGAGGCTTATTATAATTACAGTTTCTTCACTTTAAAATAATATTAAAATCACAATTTTTAAAGGAACTAATAAGAATATTTCTGCGTAGATACTGAGGATGAGATGTAATGTTAATACAATGTAATGTGCAAAGGTGTATGAAGCATTCATGATGACCAAGAAGGTACAATGTTTTACTCTGCTTTAAAACAGCATTTGTAAACACCCATTAGAATTACATATATATATATTTGATATAATGTCGCACTAATGTCCTTTGGCAAGATATTGATCTACATTTGCCACACTCCACCCAGGTGAAGTAAATGGGTACCTGGTAGGAATTTATTCCTTGAAATGCTAGAGCGCCGTACGGCAGCCGTGCTAAAGCCAGGGTAATAATCGAAAGTGCTAGGAGGGTCAAATCTGACTGGCATGAGCGCTATACAAGAACCCACTATTATTATTATTATTATATGCATTGTCTTTTTAGCAGCAATTGTTCTTTCAGTATCATTAAGGGATATGTTCATTTTGTGTTTGTGATACGACCCCATCCACACAACCAAACCCTATGACCCTAATCTCTCACATTTCATCAACCCTAAATATTTCGATCCCACCCCACTTATGCCTTGAATGGTCTAACAAAGAATATTGTCAAAACTGTACGTAAATACCAATGGATGGTTGAACAAGCGATGGCATCTACTACTGAAATGATGCAAAGATCTTGAGTGAAATAAAAAAGATCTGATCATGCTTTTAGACATAAAATCAATGATAACCAGCCACAACATTAAGGTCTACCTCTAAAGATTTTTCTTTCTTTATCGTGTGATGAAATATTCCTACAATCAGAATCAATTAAATCAAGAACCAACCAACACTCTCAATACTAACTTCGAAATTAACTTACCAGTGTTGTGTATGTCTACTGGACAGTGTACATATTTAATTTGTAAGATTTAATTTAGTCGATCACATTCCATGAATTGTTTATTTCATTATACAAATTATATCAATATTATTTATAACATCCTTCATAGGGTATATTGACTTGTACATACATATACATAGGACTATCTTGAATATTGCTAATATCATATTTTCTACAATATTTAGCTTACATGTATATCTTTCATATTTTTACTATTTGATGAAATGGGTATGTTATTTAATGTCTACATTTTTTCTAGTGAGGGTCCTTGAGTTTTAAAATCCATTGTATGGTCTCAAAGCTACCTTTTAACTTAAAATTGGTTGCATGGTGTAAAATCTACCCCTAACTGGTTGCAAAAGCATGTTAAAAAGTTTCAGGTTTTTTTTTTTAAATAAGAAGAAAACCAAAACTTGATGTACAAAAAGATTAATGCCTCTTGTATATCTTTCTATTTATAGATTTTTTCTTTTTACCAAAATCACCTACAAATTTTATTTTCTGACAAACAAGCGGGTGTTTGTTTTTATTGGTTTTCTAATGTTCTTAACATGTCGTGGAGATATATATCATCATTATCTCAGAGTTTATGAAATAGTACCTTTCATTTGTGATGCAGTACTGATTATGATTATTACCTGCCTTATATTATGTTTTCATCACCTTGATTTCTATCATAAATTTGATCCGTCCAGATTATTAATTGTCAATGCTGATGATGTAAATGTATGTGATATTTGAATAACAATGCAGTGAAACAAATGAAGTGACTACTTAGTTGTGAAGTTTGTGTGCATTAGATAATAAAAGTGTATCATATACATCTACATTTATGAATGGGGTCCCAGTCATATAAGTAACCAGAGTAATAATGTGTGATTAAGCAAGGAGAGGGAGTAAGAAAGAAGATAAGGAAAAAGAGAAAAGGGAGGAGAGAGAGAGAGAAGAGGAGTGGGAGGGGAGAGAGAGAGAGAGAAAAGAGAGAGGGAGAGAAAAGAGAGGGGGTGGATGGAAGGGGAGAGAGATAGAGAGAGAGAGAAGGGGAGAAAGATATAGAGAGAGAGAAGGGGGTGGGTGGAAGGGGAGAAAGAGGGGTAGATAGAGAGGAAAAAAAGAGGATGAGAGAGAGTGGGTGGGAGGAGAGAGAGAGGGGGGAGTGGGTGGAAGGGGAGTGATAGATAGAGAGAAAACGGGGTATGGGAGAGGGGTATTCTTGGGAAGAAATGAGATGGGATGGAAGGGGAGGGGAGAGATGTTCAGTGAAACAGGAAAATGTGGGGCAAAGGTACATGTACACTATAGAATGCCATGATACTACACCACAAACGAGTTACAGAATATAACAAAACAAAACTGAAAAATTACAAACAATGGTGGAAAATGGATACCTTTTCGGATGAAATGATACCTTGAAAATTCTGCTAAAGCCAATTTGTCCGTGTACAAAGTACTCGATGGTTCACAACGCAATTTTATATACTTTTTCTTCACGCTCATCTAGATGATTAATTTCTGATGTAATTAAACCAAGGAAATGACAAGAAATGAACAATTAAATAAATTGCACACGAGGTTAAGCGCATATTTCAATCTCACTTCTCGTTTCTTTTTCTTTTGTCTTTTAATTCTTTTGTTTGTTAATTACTGTCATATATTTTCCTGTTGATTAACAGACCTGGACGGACACCAAGGATAATTACTTTTTACAGCTTCGCCACACTCACACAATTTCACAAAGATAATGGTACATTTATATAGCGCAGCTACAATATCATATTAACATTACCCTGGCTGTAACTGAGCCACCATTATCAGGCTCTAAAGCATTCAAGGATATTCTCAAACAGAGAGAGAGAGAGAGAGAGAGACTGATAGAGAGATAGAGAAAGAGAGTATATTTTAACCCTTTAATCCCCCTCCACGCAATAAAACATCAATTTACTTTGACAAAAAAACACAATACATACGTCCTTAACCGTCAGGTAAAAGAATGAAAATCATCAAACCAATAGCACAAAGAAAGAGGGGGAAAGAGAGAGGGAGAGAAAGAGAAAGAGAAGAGAAAGAGAGAGAGTGATAGAGAGGGGGAGATAGAGAAAGAGAGAAATAAGAGAGAGAGAGAGGGAGACGGTGACGGAGACAGATGATATCGAAACTGGGAAATACAGAGATGGTAGAAGGAAAACATTATGGAAAGACAATTATTGATAAGGGAAATCCAACAATTGAACATTTTCTGATCATTTCTGATGTTGCTGTTGCTGATTAATTTGATACCAGATTTACCCAAATTGGTAATTTACTTTAAAAGTCTGAAGAAAGTTAGAGTGTGATTTAGAGCACTCCAAACACGTCTTTTCACAAATGAACAAATGTATGTGTATTCATATATTTAGCACTCAGCACATTCAAGGAATAAATCCCACCTGGGTCGAATGCGGCAAATGTAGATAACACGTCTTACCAAAAGTGTCGCGGCAGGGATTGGAACCACCGAACTCTAAAAGACGTATTTTACAGTTCTGTGATTGGAACCCCGTACCATGCGGTTCACAGTCCAGCTACATAGACTTATCCACTATACCACAACACCTCTCTCTACTCCTTACGCTTTATAGCACACATACATAACACACCTATACACACCATAAAAGCTACTACAAATTGATCAAGCGGTCAAGTCGAATGCAGCAAATATTAATCATATTAATAGGTAGTCGATGGCGATGGTAGGGTTCATTATCCATTGGCCATGGCCATTAATCAAGCATGTCTTCCGTTGATATAGGATTTTTTTAAGGGGGCGTGACCAATATACTGTTGCCTTTTGCCCATGAAGCTTGCAAAACTTTTTTTTCGTATTTCTTGTCATGAAATTACCGCGACAGTATCATTTAGTCTTGATAGAGCTTATCTGCCGTAGTTTACAGGAGGGATTAGACTGCCCTGCAAGGTCACTGGACAGGTGGTTATCTCATCAACTCAGCTCTCAGTTAACATAAGAAAAAGAGGATCATGGGGGACCAATGGTCACCGATTAGGCATTGTTTGTTATAGAGAGGGCGCAAGTAGCTACAAGTAGTGCAGTGGGCCTTTAAAGAAGAAGCCCCAGAACTTGATATATGACGTTTTGAGAAGGTTTAAACTATATCTATATCAATAAACCAAATTATCACAATAATTCCATGAGAAGAAGTAAGACAAATTATTAAAACCTTATAATAAAAGAGAGAGAGAGAGAGAGAGAGAGAGAGGGGGGGGGGGGTTCAGGAGAGAGAGAAGTTGGTTCATTGAAAATGACAGGCAAAGATAAATGGATGAAGGAAATAAGATACAAGATAAGAAGAAAACAGGAAGGTAAATATATTTCAAGAAGAAGAAGAAGGAGAAGAAGAAGAAGAAAAAGAAGGAGGAGAAGAAGAAGGAGAGAAGAAGAAGAAGAGAGAAGAAGAAGAAGAAGAAGAAGAAGAAGAAGAAGAAGAAGAAGAAGAAGAAGAAGAAGAAGAGGGGGAAAAGAAGAGAGAGAGAGAGAAGAAGGAGAAGAAGAGGGAGAGGGAGAAGAAGAAGAAGAAGAAGAGAGAAGAAAAAGAATGTGTAAAAAGGTCTGTTTATTCGTACTGGATGCCCTGTTTTTCCTTTTTTTTTCCTCCCCCATACCTAAAACCATATAGGCCTGTACTACAATTAGAAATAATGTGTGATTGTAACAAGGGGGGGGGGGCGGGACAATTAAGAAAGAACATAAATCATCGATGTTATATATCGATGCAAATAGCCAATATACAACAACAAAAACACAACGTTATGTATAGGTACTGCCATTACAGTTATGACATTTTTTATTAAACCGTTGATAAAATAATATTGATATGATAATTTGACTCAATTTTTTTTTCTTCGCCGATCACAAGAAATAGATACACGACCTACACAATTTGATGCTAGCTTAAATAGCGTTTGTAAGATACACCTACCGAGAGTAATAATGTAGTCTATCATTTATTTGATGCTTCTGTATATACGAGCGTTGAACCTTTTTTCCTCAATAATCCAAATGAGGATTTTATATCTAGAACTATTATGTCGATTGTTCAGTGAAGTCTCTGGCTCTATGAGGACATGAGGTCATGTGGCGAAGATTTTCCAATTTTACTGACATTGATTAAAATAAAATGTAATACACAAAATAGAATAAAAAATAATGTTCAAAAAATTTCTCAAGAGCCAAAAAATGAATAAATAAAAACGTTATTTGTTTGCAATTTGCTCTAAAATGCCCGAATGCGCTTACAGGAATTTGTGAAGGGGTTGTCACACCCCAGCCATCCGCTTGAGGCTATCATGATCAAATATTAGCTGATTGAAGTGCGGAAGTGGTTTTACATCTTCATTTCGCAGATAACATGCCTTTCATTGCTGTCACTTCGAGATTTGTCATTAGTGAGGCCATTTGAGTACATCTCGACGACATCTTCGCCGGCGCCTGCATCGTTTGGTTCATCGGGAGACCAAAATCCTGTAGCACTTAGGGTCAGCGTGCTACCATCCAACCAGCGCCACCCATTGCCATCTCGCTCCAAACCTGCAATTTCAAATATGAAGAAAATTGAATTCGGTCATAGAATGTCCACATTTACTACATTTTCCCCAATAAACAGGTAATGATTTTTCTAATTGTAAGGCACAGGTACTCCTCAAAACTAGCGAAGATCTGAAGAAGAGCTAATTTGTAGATAAACAAAAATACGAAGAGGAAGAGAAGGAGGAAGAATAAGCCGTGGTGATTATGACGATGATGATGATAATGATATTTATGCTCCATTGTGGTAAACTACACAATGTTTGCTCTTGAGTTGTATGCTTGATGTGTTTTTATCACAAAACTATACAACTTTAAGCCAGGATTATGATGCATTCCATAATGGTCTAAAGCTGGAGGAGAGGAGAGGCGATGATGAAGAAGGAGGAGGAGAACAAAAAGAAAAAGAAGAAGAAAACAAGAAAACAAGACAAAATGAAGGAAAAAAGGTCCCAGATAGATTTTTCAGTTTCCTTCTCCCTATGTAAAAGAAATTTTCGACCATAGTAGCCCCAACATAAAAGGTACTGCTGAAATACATGGATTGCCATAAGATCGGACCCCGCCCCTGAAGGCAATGTATCGGTACCACACTGTAAAAAATAATTTGTTCATTGGTAATTTTTACGTATTTTTTCCATGTAGAATTTACTTGAAAACATTAGTTTTGCCACTTACGCACTAAATTCAAGTCTTGCTAACTCAAACTTTCAATTTAGTAGAACATACGTGGAATATTTAAGTAAAATCAATTACATAACAACTTTAAGTAATTTCAGCTTGTATTAATTTAGTAATTTTAACTCAAAATCAGAAATTATACGTATTACTCAAACAATTTATGTTGATTATTCTTATCTTTTTAAAGTAAGGACCGATGCAGTGCGTAATAGAAATATTTACATAATTTATGAATATTCATTAAGACCAAATTAAACTCTTTTTTAAATAAAACAATTCTTTTTTGTGGTTGAATGAAAATTTAAGGACTTTAAAACATTTAATAATTCATTTAACATGGCTAAGCAAAGACAAGACAATTTTTAATTGTTACCCAGTTGAAAACAAATCAAAACTTGATATTTCAGGAAATTGTCAACCAATTTTCCTTTTAAGATGCTACGATCAAGTATATATAAAATTTGGAGCTTTTCAATATGTGTCGAATTGAAGCGTATGTAAATCTTAAATAGAAGTAGTGTTAGTGATTAGTGATTAATCTTAAATAGAAGTAGTGAATGATTAGTGGATGTTACTTGTTAGATTAGATGGGTAGCAAATCGTGCAATATGTAATCCTATCATAGCTTTTTTTTAATTATCTAAAATGATTACAATACTAAAATTATTTACGTTAATGTAACTCGATTTAACTGAGTAAACATTTATTCAGCAAAATAAGTAAATTCTACTTAAGATGCCGTAGGTAATATTTACTTAATAAAAATAAGGCAATTCTTTTCCTCAACTTTATTGAGTTATTTCGACTATTATTTTTTTACAGTGCAGGGTATGCTCTGATGGCCTTCTGCACTTGCAGGGTTCTTTAAGAGAAACAATTAATTATATTGGGGCTGCTCCATGATTTAATTAACAAAGGGATTCAAGTACTCGGAAGTGTCACAAAGAAAAGATGAGGGGGGGTTCTGGAACCCCGTGACCTCCTGCATTCGCTCTCTTATAAAATATACATAGTAACTCACCGATCCAGACGTTAGTCCAGGCGGCTGTACCGATGGCTGAAAATATGTAGTCATAGGCAAAACCCATCTCTTCCTTGGTTGACAGACTAGCCATATCTGCTCCGTCATAACTAAGACATCTTGATCTAGCAGCATTCCAGGACAGAGCTTCTCGGATGTACGTGTAGCAGGACCCGGTCTGCTTGTTTATTACCCAACCATCCGGACATTGCTTCACTGTATAAATAAATGCAAACGGTTCATTCTGCATTTATTATCATGGAGACTCATGCATAAACAGTGCGGGAGGGGGGAGGGGCTGCTCATGCCTCCCCTTTAAAGAATAAATCGCGAGGCACATGCAGAAAATGAATCCAATGCCGGAACCCCAAAGTTTTGAGTTGTCAACTATTATGTATTTTGAGAAAGCATTTGAATTTACTCAAAAATTATTTCACATCTGTAATAAAGCACACACTATAGTTGGACACTTAGAGTCGTATCTTTTGAGTTAATATCGATAAAAGATGACGCTTCTTTTCACTATTATGCCTAGTTTAAGTTTACACCTGGTCACAAGACATAGTAAGTAACTCTTTCTTTACAAACTAACATTGTAACTTTTGTCTAAACGTTATTCAAGAGACATTCATCCTGGAAGGACTATAACTTACACGCTTGACAGCTTTCAAGAAGTTTCCCGACCGAGTCTCCCAAGCTGCACTGTTCGGCACCAGCTACACAGTGAAGAACTGTTCCAAATAAGACAATCAGGAAGATACTTTTAATCGCCATGGTCTCTTCTTACCTTTGCGATGATGAATCAAAAAGTGAAGAACACTTGGAACGGCTCCCATTCTTATACTACGATTTTAGTCAATAACGAGAGGCTTAAAATACTGACACATGGTGTTATGAAAGCAATCGATTTTGTGTTAGATGATCAAGTCGTTTATGTGATTATTTTTCGGTTACGTTAATTTTTTTAAATCATGTCCGAAATTGATTGACATGAGTCAAAACCATTATTCATGAAGATAACATCACTTCTGCAGTGGATTATACTAATCAATAACTCAAGGGTGTATTGACATAATATTAATGACGATAGCTGTTTATTCCGCGAATGGCTGTCATTCATAATCGACAATTTTAATCAATCAATGCTTATGGGTACGGGACATTCTTTCATTTTCACATGAATACCCGTACTTCTTCAACCAAATCCACGTAACATGGTGAGGAAATTCATATTTGCATCAATAGGGTTGGTTCAGAGGACGGAAAATCTGACACACTTGGCAAATTTATTTATGTCAAAAAACTAAGAACCAATCAAAATATTTACATTTGAGTATAGCTTCATGGATTTAACACATGTTTGGTTTCCCATACAACCAGCCCATTACCTTTATGCCACTCAAACACAATGTGTCGTATAAGTTACATGAATTTAATTGAAAATTGTCAATGCTATTAATCATCCACGTCAAAATGAACCTGTCGACATATTGCTGTTAATGACTGAATAATCGTTCGTTCGTTCCTTAGAGAGAGGGAGAGAGAGAGAGAGAAAGAGAGAGAGGGGGAGAGAGAGGGGAGAGAGTGAGATAGATAGAGAGAGAGAGAGAGAGAGAGAGAGAGATAAAGAGAGAATAGGGAGCGGGAGAGAGAGAAAGATAGAATAGAGGGAGAGAGGGAGAGAGAGAGAGAGAAGAGAGAGAGAGAGGGGGGTGGGCTGAGAGAGAGAGGGAGAGAGAGAGATAAAGAGAGAATAGGGAGCGGGAGAGAGAGAAAGATAGAATAGAGGGAGAGAGGGAGAGAGAGAGAGAGGAGAGAGAGAGAGGAGAGGAGAGAGAGGGAGAGAGAGAGAGAGATAAAGAGAGAATAGGGAGCGGGAGAGAGAGAAAGATAGAATAGAGGGAGAGAGGGAGAGAGAGAGAGATAAAGAGAGAGAGAGAGAGAGAGGGGGAGGAGAGAGAGAGAGAGAGAGAGAGAGAGAGGGGGGCTGAGAGAGAGAGAGAGAGAGAGAGATAGATAGATAGATAGATAAAGAGAGAATAGGGAGCGGGAGAGAGAGACAGATAGAATAGAGGGAGAGAGGGAGAGAGAGAGAGAGAAGAGAGAGAGAGGGGGGGGGGGGGGGTAGGGTGAGAAGGAGGGGGAGGGGGGGGGGGGGTTGGGTGAGACAGGGAGAAAAATATAATTCTTTGTTGTTTCAATGCGTTTTAGAAAATAGTTCACTCTTTATAAAGTATCTAAGATACTGTACAGCGTGTACAGAGGAGCAATAATCACTTAGAAAAATTAATTACTTTCGGTTGCTAATAGTGTCCGAAAATAAAGGCTCAATACATTGTAAATTATATTACTACATTAATTGGCAGATAAAGTTTAGCTTATAAGCATTGGTGGGACCTCGCGGCTGAATACGAAGGCTTCCCCCATCATCATCATCATCATCATCATCATCATCATTGCCGGCACCAGCACCATCGTCACCTTCTTCTTCTTCTCCACTGTAATCCTCCTGCTCCTGCTCCCCCTCCTCATCATCATCAATTTCATCGTCATTATCATCATCATCATTATCATCCTCCTCATCATCTACATCATTATCATCATCATCATCATCGTCTTCTTCTTCTTCTTTTTCTTCATTGTATGCTCCGCATTATTATCACTTGTCATCATAATAGCTATCGTCATCATTATCAGCAGCATCAGCAGCACCTTCATCATCATCACGTTTGATGATCGAATGAGGCTCGATTCCCGCGCCCCAAATTGGTTGATATGGTAACCATAATATTAATCACATTAACGAATATACAGCGGTCTATTAAGTTTAAAGAAAATATATTGTTTATATCCTAGATATTGCCTATTTGAATGGTAATTATAATAATAACAGTAATGATAATAATAGGCATTTCTAATGCGCCGGCTATCTAGAAATTTTGCCTAGCTGCCATTACAGCGCTCCAGCATTACATTAATTCCTGCCAACTTATTATAATTGGTGTTATCATTATCTAATTAGGACTGAATTGAATTCACCTATTAATTGTATTGGAGTAAATAGGTGTTATCAACAAATTTTGTATTGGAGAGATGACACAGCAAGGTCGATTAAAAAAGAATACAGACATGATAAAAGCACGATGAAATTATGCACTGGGCCCAGTAGATCGAATCGATCTCCAACGTAACGTGACGTGCACTAATACCACAGTCACACCTATGACCAACAAGACTACCGGATCAGAAGAACGATTACTGAACGGCTGAACCCCGAGGGGCCAAATGTCGGTCAGTGTGGAATCGGCGCGGAGTTGTTTTGGCGGTGTGACTGAGGTATTACAATTGCATTTACCTTTATCGGAACGCTTATATTCATAGGAGATCAGCATCATCTCTCAGTTACTGTGAACAAATTAGAAGCGAAGCATGTATCGCCATAGCATGTATTGAGGAACGTTACTTTATCTAAAGCTTTGAGAATACAAATCAACGAATGCAGGACTTTTTTCTAAGATTAAGATATTTTTAAATATATTTCTGCGTCTGCGAGTAGCCTGCTCGATCAACTTTCGTTTAAAAAGTATTTAAAAAATCCTTGGTTCGAGATGGAATAGATGCAAAGTTTTTTTTTGAATATGGAAGGTTATATTGCTCTTGCGAATTTGACTTTCATCTTCATACAAGTTTTGATAGTAGGTAAGTAACTTTTTTTGTTGGTATTTTCCTATTTTATTTGGCGTTTTATTCAAATCAGAAGCGACAATAGAATTTTTTATAATGGGAGGAGGAGGGCGAGGTGTTTCAGCACGCCATCTGACAACTGTTAAACGTCAAGTTTTTGAAGCGAAAAAGTAGGCAATTGCTTCATTGTTTCATTTTGCAGGACGCTCCTCTGTATTAGCCTTGGGCAAGAATTCAACATGCAGCGATGGCCTCGGGCTCAACTACACCCTACCTATGTTCGAGGTCTGCCGGGAACGCCCCGATGAGAATGGGAAGATGGTGGCTACAATACCCAAGATAATTCAACGTCGCGTATCATGCCCCAACTCTGGGATGGCAAGAATATCTGGGCACCGCCAGTGTAGATTCCCGGGTAATATATATTCACATCTATCAGAATAATTACACACCTAATTATCAAGAATAGTAAAAAGATTTGTAAAAGGTTAATGATTTGAAAATTTGTACCAGCTAAATAGAATTATTTTTAAAAAATGAGACAGTTATAAATATAATCTCATAGCAAACAAATCGAAACTATATAGGATCATGATATTTACTTGAAAGAAAAGTCATTTAGATCTAGAAATCATTGCGTTATAGAATATCAAAGATCATTCGAACAATTATCAAAATTTACAACAGAAATATACAAAGACTGTATTTTATTTCGTGTGAAAATGTTATATCATCTAGTTCTAAAATGGTATAGTTCCATGATATCCAACTTTACAGTAATGATGTTTTTTTTATTTTTTTTTACCCAATCTTGAATTCGAGACGAAAGACCGTCATTTTTGCTTTCAAGTTTTTTAAAAAACTGCCATGATTTAAGCGATTTGAGCATAGTACATAGTGGTGGACTGTACATGGAGTATCCACAAACTGATACAAATGTGGGCCTTCTTCTGACGTAGATCATGATGGTTTCGTGGATTCATCGCTGGACTCTGAATCACATGGTTCGCGGTTCGAGTCCCGCTGCTGCACTAATATCCTTTGGCAATATATTAATCTACATTTGCCACTCTACACCTAGGTGTAGTAAATGGGTACCCGGTAGAAAGAAATTCTGGCTAAAGCAGGGGTAATAATAATTATGATTGCAGGGCCCTCAGGGAGAACAATATCAATACTGATGAGGCTTACCTGGGTAAAGAAGAGTTACTATCATTTTCATTTTTTATAAATTATTGTTAAGTGAAAAACCAAAAAACGGCCTTAAAAACCCTCCATCCTGCAGGCGGAGGGCGATGAGTTGTCCAAAAAAAAAAAAAACAGGTTGGTGTAACTTTAGTGGCCAGATGTGACAGATGTTCAAAACAAAAATTAAATCTGTTTCTGATGCAAACACCAATGAGGTGGTCTGCAACCCTATTATTATTATTATTGTTATTGTTATCATTATTATCATCATTATCAATGATTGTCGATTATCTCTGGTTCAATTCATCCATCTTTTTATTGCAATTTTGATGAACAGATTGTCTCAGAAATCCATGCAAAAACGGCTGGTGTGAGGAGACTATGGTCGGATTCAAATGCCACTGCTCCGAAGGCTATACAGGGAACAGTTGTGGTAGGTACCATTCGCAACTGTTTTTGCAATACTACATATACGACTTAACTGCTTTTCCATGACATGTTTCTTCGAGAATTTTTTTTACCATTTTTCGTCTCCCCTATTTTCTCTCTCTCTCTCTCTCTCTCTCTCTTTCTCTCTCTCTCTCTCTCTCTCTCTTTTTTTTTCTCTCTCTCTCTCTTTCTCTCTCTCTATCTGTTATTGTCCCCCTATTTTCGTTTATGGACAAGCAAAATATAACTTCTATAATTGCTTTCATCTTTTCTCAGGATTTCTGAATATTGGGCGGGTTATTGTTTATCTAATGACTAAAGGTAATCGTGTCCTGGATTCGAAACAACATCACTGATTTAGTGCTCTTCAGTCTTTACTGATGCTCTCCAATTAGAAAGGACAATTCATTGTAAAGATCCCTGGTAAAAAAAAGTTCATATATATATATGCTATCTGAAAGTTCGTAGCAGCACCATCATGCTCTTACCAAGTCTGTCATCCCGCAGAGAGCGAGAGAGCGCCACTATACTCCAAACATATCTGCTATCAATGAAGCCATGGATAATTACGTCATGAACAACGATAATTGCTTTATTATTGGCTACTGATTGCTGTACATGTATTTCCTTTTAAAATCAACTCCTGTCTTAAAGTCCTGTATATGTCAAAAACATTGATTATAATAATAAATGCACGTATTTTCATTTTTGTCTACAAAATTCAGAAAAGCTCGACAAATCGGCAGGATTTACTACATCAACCATAACGACAACGCAACAATCCACTACTACACCAGGTATTTTATGGTAGAATGTTATTTCGTTTCTTCACAGACTCATAACAAATTCGTAAAAAAAAATAAACGTCCCATTCTTTGGAAAACTTGGCTTACCAAAATATTTAGCTTTTGTCAACATGCCATATTTGCATTCTAAAAGACGGATTTGTGCTTCTTTCATCTTTCTTTGATCTTGTTTTTATAATTAGTAACTTGTAGTTCATCAAGATAATCTTGAGTGCTGGTCATCCGGTTGTAGGCAAATGTCTAAAAGTTTCTTCTACATGGCATAATTTATGTCGTCGCTAGATATTTTTATGTTTTATTACTTTGGAACAAGGGGAATTTCATGTGAAATCATTTTCTTTTGACATTGTTATAAGATTTTCTATGATTCTATGATCTTGTGTTTTTCAGACTTCAACGAGTGCGCCAGCAACCCTTGTCGTAATGGAGGAACATGTACTGATGACGTCAACCCTTATCTGTGCCAGTGCATGGCCGGATGGGCAGGAGTCAACTGTCTAATAAGTGAGTAAAATGCTAAATGTTATTCTGTTTCATTATATTACAAAATCTCTCTTAGACATGAATGAATGTTTCAGCCAGCCTTTTCATAACCATGGGATTTGCCTAGACGGGATAAATAGTTTAGTACAGATTGTCGGAGTTATACTGATGTATATTCTGTGCCTTTGAGGTGTAGTTACACATTTATATTAAATCTAAATCTAATTTAAATAGTTTTGTCTATTCCTAATAAATTGAAATAATCTCTCTCCGTTAGACTTGAATGAATGCTTGAGCCAACCTTGTCTACACGATGGGATTTGCTTGGACGGAATAAACAGATACACATGTCAGTGTAAAGATGGATGGGCAGGCACCGATTGTGGAATTGGTAAGTCACATTTTAAGTTCCTTTAGAAAGTGTAGAAACTACCATAAAAAGGTAATTCAATTCGATGTCATTCAATATCTAGACAATTCAAACCATACTTCAAAACTAACCTTTTTGAAACGGAATGTTTAAATGAAGATTTATTGGAAGACCTTTTGAAAAAAACAATGTTTTAACTGGAATATTACTTCGACAACATCAAAATGCCTCGAATCGTCCTCCTCCTCCTCCTCCTCCTCCTCCTCCTCCTCCTCCACATCATGACCATTACCTTCATCACTACCATGATCATTATCATCATAATGAAGTGTTATCATTAATTCATATTACAAATTAAGGATGATAAATCGTTATCAAGAAATATGAAATTTAGAAACTTATGACTGGAATGTTTCCTTATTTTTCAGACATCGATGAATGTTCTGATGAACCGTGTGGAAATGGCGGAGTCTGTGTGGACGGGTTGAACAGCTTTACATGTACATGCACTGAAGGATGGGAAGGGTCTACTTGTGGTGTTAGTAAGTAAACATCGAAAGAATATCTTTAAAACAGAACAAAGTTGCACCAAGCTCGCAAATATGTATTACCATGTCGATGTATCTGTGCGATTAATGAGTAAAATTAATTCTACATGTATCCTTTTGTTTAACTTTGCAGACACAATCTTGCTTTTACATATTAAACTAAATCATTAGTAATTTTTAGTTCATCAAGATAATCTTGAATGCTGGTCATCCGGTTGTAGTTAAATATCTAGAAGTTTTTTCTACATGGCATAATCTATGTCGTCATTAGATATCATTGTGTTTTATTACCTTGGAACATTGGGGCATTTCATGTGAAATCATTTTCGTGTGACATTATTATAAGATTTTCTATGATTTTAAGATGTTTTGTTTTTCAGACTTCAACGAGTGCGCCAGCAACCCTTGTCGTAATGGAGGAACATGTACTGATGACGTCAACCGTTATCTGTGCCAGTGCATGGCCGGATGGGCAGGAGTGAACTGTCTAATAAGTGAGTAAAATGCTTAAAAAAATTAAGTTTCATTATGTTAACAAAATCTCCTTAAACATGAATGAATGTTTCAACAAGTCTTGTCAGAACCATGGGATTTGCTTAGACGGGATAAATAGTTACATATTGTTGGAGTTATACTGGAGTTATACTGTGCCTTTGTCGTGTAGTTGGATGTATATTAAATGTAAATCTACTTCAAATAGTTTGGTCTATCCCTAAAATAAATTGAATTAATCTTTCTCCTTTAGAATTGAATGAATGCTTGAGCCAACCTTGTCTACACGATGGGATTTGCTTGGACGGAATAAACAGTTATACATGTCAGTGTAAAGATGGATGGGCAGGCACTAATTGTGGAGTTGGTAAGTCACATTTTAAGCTCCTTTAAAACATGTAGAAACTACCATATAAAGATAATTCAATTCGATGTCATTCAATACAAAGAAAATTCAAACGGAATGTTTAAATGAAGATTTATTGTAAGACCTTTTGAAGAAAAAAAAAGTTTTAATTGGAATATTACTTCGACAACATCAAAATGCCGCGAATCCTCCTCCTCCTTCATCTCCTCCTCCATATCATAATAATTACCTTCATCACTACCATCATCATTATCATCATAATGAATTGTTATCATTAATGCATATTACAAATTAAGGAGGATAAATCAAGAAAAATGAAATTTAGAAACTTATGACTGGAATGTTTTTTATTTTTTCAGACATCGATGAATGTTCCGATGAACCGTGTGAAAATGGCGGAGTCTGTGTGGACGGATTGAACAGCTATACATGTACATGCACTGAAGGATGGGAAGGGTCCACGTGTGGTGGTAGTAAGTAAAAATCGAGAAAATGTCTTTAAAACAGAACAAAGTTGCACCAAGCTTAGAAAAATGTATTACCATATGATGTCGATGTTACTATGCGATTAACACGTACAAGTAATTCTACATGTATTTGGATTTGAGCACAAAAGTGATATAATTTTTTTTTTTACTTTGCAGACACAATGTTGCTTTTAATATTGAAATAAATCATTAGTAATTTGTAGTTCATCCAAAATAATTTTGAGTGCTGGTCATCCGGTTGTAAATAAATATCTAGAGGTTTTTTCGACGTTGCATAATTTATGTCGTCACTAGATATTATTGTGTTTTATTACCTTGGAACATAGGGGAATTTAACGTGAAATCATTTTCCTGTGTCATTGCTATAAGATTTTCTATGATTTTAAGATCATTTGTTTTTCAGACTTCAACGAGTGCGCCAGCAACCCTTGTCGTAATGGAGGAACATGTACTGATGACGTCAACCGTTATTTGTGCCAGTGCATGGCTGGATGGGCAGGAGTTAACTGTCTAATAAGTGAGTAAAAAAATAAATTCTATTCTTTTTCATTATATTAAAAAAATCTTCTTCGACATGAATGAATGTTTCAGCCAGCCTTGTCAGAACCATGGGATTTGCTTAGACGGGATAAATAGTAACATATGGTTGGAGTTATACTGATGTATATGCTGTGCCTTTGTAGTGTAGTTACATGTATATTAAATCTAAATCTAATTTAAATAGTTTTGTCTATCATTAAACAATTGAATTAATCTTTCTCCTTTAGACTTGAATGAATGTTTGAGCCAACCTTGTCTGCACGATGGGATTTGCTTTGACGGAATAAACAGTTACACATGTCAGTGTAAAGATGGATGGGCAGGCACCAATTGTGGAATTGGTAAGTCACATTTTAAGTTCCTTTAGAACATGTATAAACTAACATAAAAACATAATTCAATTCGATGTCATTCAATTTTTTTTCCAGACATCGATGAATGTTCCGATGAACCGTGTGGAAATGGTGGAGTCTGTGTGGACGGGTTGAACAGCTATACATGTACATGCAGTGAAGGATGGGAAGGGTCCACCTGTGGTGTTAGTAAGTAAACATCGAGAAAATGTCTTTAAAACAATACAAAGTTGCACCAAGCTTAGAAAAATGTATTACCATGTGATGTCGATGTTTCTATGCGATTAACACGTAAAAGTAATTCTACATGTATTTGGATTTGGATTCAAAAGTGATATCATTTTTTTTTTACTTTGCAGACACAAATGAATGTATTGGCAATCCCTGTGTAAATGGAGGAATTTGTCAAGACGGGGATAACAGTTACACATGCCAATGTACTCTCGGATGGGGAGGGAACAAATGCGAAATAAGTAAGTGAACTCCAGTTTAATTCATTAAATTCTACAAAAACTACTTTCAGCAGTTAGGACTAACATTAATTTTATACTATCGCTCAACTTAGTGATTTGTGGCTACTGCGAGCACGATTATTTATTTTATTGCACTTTAACTAAGTTGATTGCTTGGTAGATTTATTTTCATGTCTAAAGTTTAGTCTCTTTTTTCAAGTGTAGATTCCTCACATTGCAAATATTAATTATCCTTATTAGTTTTAAAAAAGCTTAATAAGAATAATTCGGTAAAATGGTTATATCCGCCTTCCACCTTGCAGACAAAAATGACTGTGTCAACGATCCTTGCCAAAATGAAGGAGCTTGCTTGGATGGACTGAACAGTTATACATGTCAATGTACGGATGGATGGGAAGGAAGCAACTGTGAAAATGGTAAGAATCCTTATTTTTAAGCCTCCTTCCCCCCCCCCCCCCCCTCCGCTACCGAGGCACAGCTCGCAAAGCCACCACACCAAAAGTTTGGGAAACACATGTTTAAAGTTGTAACTTTATTGAAAAGCTGGATTTCATTAAAAGAAACTTGCATTATATCATATGTTTTTTGTATCAGAAGATGACATGCAAACTGGGCTTCGATCCTCACAAAATTCAAAGCTTAAGAAACCGCGTTTAACGTTCAAACGTTACAGAAAAGATTTATTTCCTTCAAGGAAAATTTCAACAGCGGGCGTTAGAGTATATTCCTAATCACTGCCATTGATTAGATAGCTCCGTTCCTGATGCACGGATCTTACAACTATTCTACACTGTATGTATCTCATTTCGGACGAAAATGTTGGTCAGCTCACTCCGCTCCTCTGTAATGGGTAGCAAAACGCTTTAAACAAGACATTATTACATTCCATTCTACGTGTTTGAAACCTTATATTCTTGATTTACCTAAAATTCTATGATTAACTAACCAGGTTTGTACTATAAATTGTTATTCAAAATGTGTATATAGATTGAAGGACTGAAATCATTCAAATGAGCTTCAAACTCATCTGGTAGCATCCAGTTAGCACTGCGCTGACGTATGATGTTAGGGTGTAGAGTCAGGATTTCGGGTTATTTCATTTTTGGAATCATGAAATGAATGGCATTTTTAGAATTATCCAGTTACAAACCTTCGGAAAACAACACGATACCCTAAAATTCATGTTAATTACTTCTCTGTTTGTCTGTCTTTCTGTCCTTTAGACATTGACGAGTGTAGCAGCCAGCCTTGTGGCAATCAAGGTATTTGCCAGGATGAGGAGAACGGTTACACGTGTGCATGTGAGGATGGATGGACTGGTTCACACTGTGAAACAGGTGAGTTCATAACAAAAGTCTCAAGGGGCGTATCCAACCTTTGTAATTAGTTCATTTGTATGAAAGCAGAAAAATAAAAGAAATAATTCGGACCAATAATTTAAAAGTTCTGAAATGTTGAAATTCGAAATCACTAAATTTATGCGAATCTGAAATTGGACATTATTTTGTTTTTTATTTATTTATTTATTTATTTATTTCGTTTTATTTCAATAGGTTAGTGGATTGAAATCTAGTTACGGACAAATCTCGCCTGTCTTCTACAAAAATATTAACAATTTCTGTGCTTCTCCTAAGCGCCTTCTCTTTTTGGGCATTGCTCAAAACATATTGGCCCGAATTCACATAGGAGGTTTGCCGACAAACCTAGGTTTATGTGGATCATATGACGCATTTCGATGCGTTTCAGACCAAGATTCAGACAAATTATAATAGGTGCTCTGGGAAATAAAACACCCTCCTGAGCAATGCATTTTGAAGAATATGTACTATGATATTTAGTATGTTGAATTAAAAAAAAAAAATGAATTCGACTCTTTTCCAATTTTCTCGCTACTCTTCCAGCCCTCTGCCCATCGGAATGGTTCCACTATGGACAAAAGTGCTACTACCAGACGTCTTACAAGCACTGGAGTGATGCAAAGAGTTATTGTGAGAACTTGTACGTCACGCTGCAAGGTGGGGCGGGGTCAAGACGAGCATCGTTGCTATTGGTAGAAAGCCAAGAAGAAACTGAAGTCATTGCGAAAGAGTTCCTGGTGGAATCTGAGGGACGACTTTGGCTGAATTGCAACGACATGCTTAATGAGGGGACGTGGATCTGCGAAAAAGATGCATCAGGAACTGTTTCTTCTTATAGGAGTAAGTCAAGAACGGTTTCATCATTGTTATCATTACTATAATTATTATTATTATTATCATTATCATTATTATTATCATCATAATATTCGTTAATATTATTATTATTAGTATCATCATCTTCATCATCATCATCATTTTTATTATCAATTGGACAAATTAATTTGTTGCATGATATTTTTATTCTTTATTTTCCTTCCCTCCACAATTAAATTTAATAGAGTTCTATGATATTTAGTATTATTATCATTAATATTGTCATTAGTATTACCATTATCTTTGCTGTTATTATTGTTTACATTAATATCATTTTTATGACTATTATTATTATTATTATTATTATTTATATACTGCGCTTTTCTCAGAGCGGCCCAAAGCACTTACAACAAGAGGAATCCTACAAAAAATGAAAATGAAACTTACACAATCCTAAAAATCTGGATTACAAAAAAGAAATGTTTTAAGTCCCTATCATTGTCATTATTTTTTGTAATAATATTATCATTTTTTTAAAATTCTTTTATTATTGATTTTGTTATGTATTGGTGTCATTATTGATATATTAATATTATCCTTATTATTTGTATTATTATTATAATTATTAAAAAAATATATTATCATTTTTATCATCATTATTCATTCTTATTCCAATTGTTAACATTATCATCGTTACTATCACTATAATCATTATTCTAATCATTACCATTCGTTTCATTTAAAATAGATTGGTACCCAGGCCAGCCTAATGGTGGTGATTTTGCTATTATGAGGAATATCACGGTGGACGATGATTTGACCAATGGCGTAAAATGGCTTGACAGAAATGATTGCAATCAAAACTGTAATATTTACTTCTGGACATTATGTCAAGTTTATTTGTGAACAACATGGGGGGGGGGTAGCATTTGGGCAAGATGGATGAAAGTTCTGCACTATTTTGCTTTCAACATGATGAAAATCGATTAAAATGTTTTGGTTCATGTAAGAATGCATGGGTCTAGCAGTGTGGGGGGGGGGGGGCACTGGTGTCACTTTATTGCCCTTATTTTATTTATATATTTTTTGTTAAGGGGAAGGGGAGGTTTGTTTATGGCATAATTGTTTAAATGTCTACAACAGGATAATATGTTAACGAATTACAACCCCATGCAAGTGGCGGAGCGTGATCGGGGTTGGTGGGGGGGGGGGGGGGGGTAGTACTCGTGTCCCTTTTAAGAGGTGACATTTGGGCTTAATGGATCTAATGATGTGGAGGTGTCGTGGTATAGTGGTTCATTCACTTGAATATCGATCCACGGGTTGAGGGTTCAAATGAATGTAGCATATCGTTGCTCCACCCGTTTGTTGCCGTCCTATTTTTGTTGGGGGGGGGGGTGGTAGCGAGTTGTCGTTATGGATGAATTTCTACGCCTTTTTTAACAAAGATATTCATTCATTCATTCATTCATTTCATCATGTCAAGGTTATTTGTGAGCAACCCCATGCATGTGACCTTCTGTGTGTCAAGCAACTGAGGTGGCACTAGTGTCATTTGGGGTGGGGGTGGGGTGGGAAGGGGGAACGTTTGTTTGATAGCGTTTGCAAATGTCCCATTATTTGGATTGTATGTAGATATATATATATATTTCATCTATATTTGATGATTTGATGTAATGATTTGTAATTTGTGTTTTACTGTATAGTGTGTATAAAAAAGTGAACCCACCTTTGGTAGCTTTTAATTACATATGCGACATTGAATCTTCTTTCATGGTAATTGGTAACTAATTCCCTGACTAATGATACCATATTCATAATTTTGCTGCGACAGGTGATTGAGAAGCAGGCTTTGAAAAAAAGTATTTTCGAAATCCTCTTGTACCAAGTTTGGGCTGAAGCAACGAATGTGGGTCGAAAGCCATTATGTGTGTTTTTCACATTCCAAAAGCGGTTGCGCACATATTTACATTGAATATTCGGCAGTTGAAAAGAAAAGGTGTTGATGTCAATTCAAACTCAAGGAAATACTTATTACTAACAAAATGTATGATATTCTCTTCATTATGATGATTACGATCTTGACTTCATTCGCATCCCTTGTTTAATGAAACCCTTCTCATTGAGTGATACGAAATGGATACAGTTTGTTTAGGATGTTATTTTTTTTAAATGAAAGTCTACTGTCAATATCTTTTCATCATATGCTCTTACTTGCATTTGGGTTTTGTTAACTGTGAGTTTTCATTCGTTATTCGAGATAAACATCTTATGCTTCTTACGCATGTGAAATGGCGCAGCGGACAAGTGACCAGAGAGAAGTAAGGTATCATGAGACAGGAGTTGGTAGGTTGTTCAAAATAAGTAAAGGCTATCCTATCGATTGGAACAAGGGTATCTGAAAGCCTAGATGATTTGCATCATTTTAAACAATGAAGCATTGAGGCACTATGCATAATTTAACCTTTCAAAGGATCTAAGACCAAATAAGCACATGTATGCATATGGCCTGACCCACATTTCGTTCCATTAGCGCAAACTTGGTATAAGGCGATTTGACAACACATTTTAAATACCCTGGTGCTCACTCACCCGTGGCATAAATATTATGAATAGGGTATCATTAGACAGAAAACGAGTTACTTTTTATCATAAAACAAATCGAAATTCATATTAGTCACGAATTTTTAATTAGGAGATACCAAAGTTGGGACACTTGTTGTATACGCACCGTATATTTTATATAAAGTCATGAACCTTAAAAGCAAATCACCTAGAATTTGTACTTCGTTCTACTCTCACGAGTAATTTGTTGTTCACTAAATAATCTATGCAATAATTATACGATTAGGGCTGGTGTTTTTGATAACTTTGTTCTTTCACGTAATAATTTGTTCTATGTTATACTGATGTGCTTTATTTAGAATCGTGCCTAATAATAAATAAGTACACCAACATTAGTCTGCCATTAATTGAAGTGAAATGAGGAGATTGAATGGTATTTTATCATGAAATGAGCTCCATTATGACGTAAAATTAGCTAACTTAAGTCTCAAAGTCGAGTCTGAATTCGGAATAAATGTAAATTTTAAGCCAGCCTTCAAGGAAAACGGCAATTTACTACTTCTGTTGTTAAACAGATAATGATGTGGAACGTTAACAGAAATTCTGAAGAACATTATGCCCGTTGCGCAAAAAGTTTTAATTGACGTTTTCGGATTTTGACGGGCCGTGAGAGTGTGATATCGTAGAGAGTAAATCCGAAGTGAAGAGAGCAAACTTTGCTTTGTATTACTTGCTTATTTTCATTGCGCTCTCAAGCTTCACTTCCACAGGTAATGAATTGATGAATAAATAAATAGAACTGATTCATCGTGTGTAGCGGGCATGATTTTGTAATGGAACAATTTTACTTAATGGTGACTCTCTCTATCTGTCTATATGGCAAATGTACGTTTCATTCAAATTTATTTAATTAACAATACCTTCTTAACATATTTTCCACAAGAATATACGGTAATCAGTGACTAATTTGAAGTGAATTGTTTTCAGTGTGCACAGTGTGTGAAATTTACTCTCACAAGTAGTTCATTTCTAAATATATATATGATATGGTTCCCTAGTTTCATGATTAACTGAATCTGAAGAGTGATGATAATGACACGGTATTGAAAACCTTGCGATTAATCTTTAAAGGATGGAGTACTTTGTTACAAAAGAAAAGATCACATTCTCTCTGTATTAAGTTATAAACTAAACAATTTCCATTTCTGTTAATGGTATGAAATGATTTAAACAAATTGTTATATCATTTAAATCTTATCAGTGTTCACAGGCCACGGTCAGTTCTTGAATTACAATAATGATTAATACCGTTTACACTAAACCAAAACATAACAGATCAATATTATTTTGTACATGCTTTTTCCTGTATTGTAAAATACTTCTGTCACCATTCAGTTGCCTTAAATCTAAATAAATACCATTCTATATTTCAATTTGGAGTTGAGCCTTTTTAATGCGTTTGTCATTCCATCAATGCATAGCATTTGTTTATCAATATTTAAATGATTACCGAAGTTATTTGTGTTACAATTCATGTATTTAACCCTATATCACACGGGAAATACTCTAATAGAAATAATTGCTTTTCAGTAACGCATTGGATTTATCTTCATTATAATTATTCTAATAAATACCATTATCATCAAAAAAATGATTTAAAAATGAGGAAATTGATAATTTCAATCACTAGATCACCCGCGTATCAAAGATCGCTGCCCTATGACAACTACACCATGAACAGACCACCTCAGGTCAATTACTCCCCGAACACGCCTAGCTTTAAGTCCAACTTAAAGTCGATCTTAGTCTTTGTGAAACACTCCCCAGGTCAATTACTCCCCGGACGGACACCCTTTACTTTAATAATCAACTCCTTAGACAGGTTTTAGGGTAACTGGAAAAACTTATAAGGGGTAGTTGTCCGGGTGTAGTTTTCCTAGAGAGGAAGTTGTCCGCAGGTCAATTGTCATAGGGAACGAAGACCTATTACACTGGGATTTTCTCTCATGAACATAACAACTCTTCATACTTATTAATAATTTTAAGAGTGTATTGGCATAATATTAATGACGATAGTTGTATATTTCACAAATGGCTGTCATTCATAATCGACAAATGTATCAATGCTTATGGATACGGGACATTCAATCATTTTCATGAATACCCGTACTTCTTCAAACAAACCCAAGTTACATCACAAGGACATTTTTAATCTGCATCAATAGGCTTCAGACGAAGGTAAATCCGACATACTTGGCAAATTTATTTATGTCAAAAAACTAAGAACCAATCAAAATATTTACATTTGAGTATAGCTTCATGGATTTAACACATGTTTGTTCTCCCATACATCCAGCACATTACATTTATGCCACTCAAACATGTGTCCTAAAAGTTACATGAATTTAATTGAAAACTGCTCATAAAGCAATTAATCATCCACATCAAAATCATTCCGTCGATTTTAGCAGTTAATGACTATATATAAGAGAGAGAGAAAGAGAAAGAGAGAGAAATTGAGGGAGATAGAGAGAAATAGAGATACAGAGATAGAGAGAAAGAGAGAGAGAGAGAGGGAGAGAGAGAGAAAGAGAGAGAGAGATGAAGAGAGAGAGAGAAAGAGGGAGGGAGAGATAGATATGTAGAGAGAAATATCATTCTTTGTTATTCCAAATGATTTCAATTCTTTAAAAAAAAAATTGGTATCAAAGATAATATATATATATAGCATTTATAGAAAAGCAATAATCACTTAGAATAATTGGTATGAATGAGTAACGGCGCCATTACTCTATTAAACTAGGCCTATACGGATAAGTCACTCAGAGCAGTGGCATAGCATGGGTCTAACCATGAATGGGGTACTGGTGTCACGGGGGGGGGCATCGGTCCTACACGGTGGTGAATAAAATGCGAGAAAACATCGTCATCGTGTAGTGGGGGTGAAGCCATCGCTCCATCATTTACCATGTTACTCTCTCCTCCCCCTTTCACACTTACTCTTTTTCTTTCTTTCATTCTGTAGCCCCCTCTTTTGGTCATTCGATGCCAGGGGGGGGGGGGGGAGAAAGTCCAGTGTCAACTAAAAAAACACGCCATTGTTTCCATATTTGTATAAAAACAAAGATCGACTAAGGAGTTACAGGACGAAGTGAAATCTAATTACTTAATACTGTTGCTAAGTGATGGGGGCAATTAATCTACAGCCATTAATTACGGTTGCTAATAGTGTCCGAAAATAAAGGCTCAATAGTTATATTACTACATTGTGTGTGGCAGATAAAGTTTCTCTAATAAGCATTGGCGAAAGAGAAAGAGAAAGAGAGAGAGGGAGAGAGAGAGAGGGAGAAAGAGAGTGTGAGAGAGAGAGAGAGACTTCCCAGTTCCGGCCTGGAAAGATAGATATTTCACTATACCGTCATCAACCATCATCCATTTCAAATTTGCATATTCTTTGGATATTCATGTGTTATACAATATATAAAAAACCCACCCCCAAAACCGTGGATAGGCAATCGACCAGAACTATGATAACAAGGGGGAAAACGATATATAAAAGGGGAAGAGACAACAAAATAAAAGGGTGTGGGAATAGTCTACAAAATTATGTGCATTGTCCAAGTTAATTAAAAGTAATTATCATCTCACCTCAGGAGATTGTCAAATTAGGCACTTATAAAAGATCGACCCTTTCAATCGATAAATTAATTAAATGATTATCAAAGAGATGAACGTATACATTTATTGCCTTCCAGAGCAATTCGTTACCAAGGACAGACCGTGTTCTCCACCTCTCGCGTTATGGACAAAAACCTTGAGCCAAAGCTGACGTCTTATTTTCAACTTTAAAATATGAAAATCAACCTTAACAGTATAATCAGTATTAAAAAAAACTAAGACAGACAACAAACAAGGATTAAACGTAAAAGCGGAAAGGAACCGCTAAGGCCAATTACTATTTGTCGAGCCAGAACATCACTTATCAAGTTAAATACATTTAAACAGTTCAATACTGTACAGAAAAGAACTCCAGTGTTTAAAATAAATAGAGAGCATTTGTTTTGCTGTATGGTCATATATATATATATATATATATGTATATATATATATATAAATATATATATTAAAATGAGACTTTACACAATATTCAAGCATATGCTTACGGGCACAATGTCGGGGGTTGGGAACGAAAGTCTGTTACCCAAAATATTCCATTTTCCGGAAAGAAAAGTTTTAATATTTCATTATATTTCGGTATCTGAATTATGAAGGAAAATTCACATTTCTAGAAAGTTGAGTTTCTGCCCTTTCATATGACACCTCAATCAGGAAAAATGAGCGAGGAATGACAAAGTTCTGTTTGTTTAAAGTAGTGCTTGCATTTCCATAATTTTACGAAACAAATTCGTTTTCACTGGGTGCCTGCTGTAGCAAAAAGCAGATTTGACAAAAGACTTAACTCCGTTTCGTTGACAATCTGCCATGCATGAAGACTCTCGTCTACGGCTGATTGTCAACGAAACGGAGTTAAGTCTTTTGTTAATTTCGTTTTTTTGATACGGCAGGCAGCCAGTGAAAACGAATTTGTTTCGTAAAATTATGGAAATGCAAGCACTACTTTAAACAAACAGAACTTTGTCATTCCTCGCTCATTTTTCCTGATTGAGGTGTCATATGAAAGGGCAGAAACTCAACTTTCTAGAAATGTGAATTTTCCTTCATAATTCAGATACCGCCCGCCAAATGTCTTTTTGGTTTCCTTCCTTCAAATTGCTTGTAATCACTCATGCGTGAAATATGCATTATCTGAGTAGCATCACATGAAAGAGGAGACTCTAAGCTTTCCAAATATGTATCATTAATTAATTATAGTTGTGATTAAGTTATAATAGAACATCGATACTTCTCGGTTTCGTTTTTTCTGGGACGCACTGTATAGTGGCATCCACTTTAGTACATTTTGTATTTATTCATAGCCTTTGTGTAGGTAATTAATTGTCCTTCTGCAGCACGCCCGAGAAAATAAATACAAATAAGATAATAATAACAATAACAGTCTTTATCACCAGCGTCCTTATCAGTATCAATTTATTAAAATATCATCCACGTCAATATCATCATCATCGTCATTATCATCATCATCATTATAATCGTCATCATTTTCATCATCATCATCATCATCACCATCATTGCCAGCACCAGCACCAGCACCATCGTCACCTTCTTATTCTTCTTTACTGTCATCCTCCTCCTGCTCCTGCTCCCCCTCATCATCAATATCATCCTCATTACCATCATCATCATCATCTATATCATTATCATCATCATCATCATCACTATCATCATCATTATCATCATCTTCTTCTTCTTCTTCACTGTCTCTCCTCCTCATCATTATCACTTCTCATTAAAATAATCATCGTCATCATCATCATCAGCAATGTTTGATGATACGAACGAGGCTCGAATCCCGCACCCCAAAATTGTTGCTAAGCCGATAACCATAATATTGATCACATTGACGAATATATACTGCTGTCTAATTAGTTTAAAGGAAAGATATTGTCTATATCCTAGATATCACCTATTTGAAGGGTAACTTAATCTAATTGGAGTAAATTGGTATTATCCTTTGAATTAGATTTACCACTTACTTGAATTGGAGTGAGTTGGTGTTATCAAATTATTTGTACGGAGTGATGAAAGCGGCAAGGTCGATTGAAAATAATACAGACATGACGAAAGCAGGTAGAAATTATGCACTGGGCCCAGTAGATCGAATCGATCTCCAACGTACCGTGACGTGACACTAAGACCACAGTCACACCGATGACCAACGAGACTGACGGAGAGGGTGACAACAGAACGAATGAACGATTACTTATTAAACCCCGAGGGGCCAAATATCGGCCAGTGCGGAGTTTGCGCGGAGTTGGTTTAGCCGTGTGACTGAGGTATTACTATTGCATCTAGATTAATAGCATAAGCAGCATCTCTCAGTTACTGTAACAATTGGAAGGGCATCAATTTTCGCCAGAGCATGTATAGAAGAACGTTACTTTATCTAGAGCTTTGAGAATACATATCAACTAATGCAGTACTTTATCCAACATTGAGATTTTGTTTTCATATATTTCTGCGAGTAGCGTTTTCGATCAACCTTTGTTTAAAAGTATTAAAAAAATCCTTGGTTCAAGATGGAATAGATGTAAAGTGTTTTTTTTTTGGTGAATATGGAAGGTTATGTTCATCTCGCGAGTTTGATTTTCATCTTCATACAAGTTTTGATAGAAGGTAAGTAACTTTGAAATGATGGTGCCTCCAAAACATTTTTTTTTCGCAATTTGGCGTTTCATTCAAATCAGAAGCGGCAATAGACTTTTAAAATGGGAGGGGGCGATGTGTTTAAGCACGCAACGTGAACCAACAAAAAGTAGAGACTAGGGGCTGCATTGACGTCCACGGTGCATTTAGATCAGATGGCTGCTCACAAGTTTTTGACAACTGTTGTGTTTCATTTTGCAGGACGCTCCTCTGTATTAGCCTTGGGCAAGGATTCAACATGCAGCGATGGCCTTGGGCTCAACTACACCCTTCCTATGTTCGAGGTCTGCCGGGAACGCCCCGATGAGAATGGGAAGATGGTGGCTACAATCCCCAAGATAATTCCACGCCACGGGGTCGGATCATGTCCCAACTCTGGGCACCGCCAGTGTAGATTCCCGTGTGAGATAACTTCACATTTAAATATATTACTGATTTGACCAATTGTCCGCCAAAATTCAGACATGTGTATCTATTAGCTCATAGAAAACAAAACCAGTATACATTAGATTGTTATATATACGTGAAAGAACAAAATCATTTAGATCTAGAAATCATTGCGTTAAAGAATATCAAAGATCATTCGGAAAATTATCAATATTATAAAAGGTAAATACGAAGATAAATCTGAAATTTCGTGTGAAATTTACTATTATCTAGTTCTATGATGATTTTGTTCAATGGCATCCAACTCTAAGACCGTTTTTATTGCTTCTAAGTTTACTGTCATGAATTAGACGGTTTGAGCGGCCTGTACAAAGAGGTGCACAGTGGTGGTCAGTGCCTGGAGTATCCACAAACCGATACAAATGTAGGCCTTCTTCTGAAGTAGATTATGATGGTGTCGTGGATTCGTCACTGGACTCTGAGTCACATGGTTCGCGGTTCGAGTCCCGCTGATTCACTAATATACTTTGACAATATCTTAATCTACATTTGCCACTCTCCACCCAGGTGTAGTAAATGGGTACCCGGTAGAAAGAAATTCTTTGAATGCTTGAGCGCATTCTCATGGTAGCTCTGCTAAAGCTGGGGTAATAATAATAATTATGATTAAATTAATACTGATGAGGCTCTCCTGGGTATAAAAGAGTTACTATTTTTTTATATTTTTTTTATACATTACATTTTCAAAATGGTCTTAAAAACCCTCCATCCGGCAGGCGGAGGGCGATGAGTTGTCCAAAAAAACAGAACACAAAAAAAACAGGTTGGTGTCGCTCTAGTGGCCAGATGTGACAGATGTTTAAAAAAAAAACGTTTCTGATGCAGATACACATGAGGTGGTCTGCAACCCTATTATTATTATTATTATTAATATTGTCATCATTATTATCATCATTATCAATGATCGTCGACTATCTATGACTCAATTCATCCATCTTTTTATTGTAATTTTGATTATGTCTTGATGAACAGATTGTCTCAGAAATCCATGCAAAAACGGCTGGTGTGAGGAGACTATGGTTGGATTCAAATGCCACTGCTCCGAAGGCTATACAGGGAACAGTTGTGGTAGGTACTATTCGCAACATTGGAATAATACACATACGACTTATAACTGCTTCTACATGATATGACACCATTTATTCGTATGTTTCTTCACAAAATATTTTACCGTTTTCCGTCTCTCATTCCTCCCCTCTCTCTCTCTCTCTCTCTCTCTCTCTCTCTCTCTCTCTCAATGTCCCCTAGTTCTCTCCTCCCGTCTGTCATTCTTTCTTTCTTTCTTTCCTTATTTTTGCTCTCTCTCTCCTTTCCTCTTTTGCTGCCGATGTCTCCTATTTGTATTCCTACTTTCGTTTATGGACAAGCAAAATATAATTTCTATAATTGCTTTCATCTTTTCTCAGGATTTCTAAATATTGGGCGGGTTAATGTTCATCTAATGACCAAAGGTAATCGTACCCCGGATTCGAAACAACATCATTACTTTGGCACTCTTCAGTCTTTACCGATGCTCTCCCATTGCTAATAATAATAATAATTTTCGTTAAACATTGTTATGAGATTTTCTATTATTTTGAGATCTTTTGTTTTTTCAGACTTCAACGAGTGCGCCAGCAACCTTTGTCGTAATGGAGGAACATGTACTGATGACGTCAACCGTTATGTGTGCCAGTGCGTGGCCGGATGGGCAGGAGTTAACTGTCTAATAAGTGAATAAAATTATGAATTTTGTTCGGTTTCATTAGAAAGAGGAGGGGATCCCAGATTTGGTGAAAAGGGAGGGAATATTCCCGAAATTCCTCTGAGAAACAACAAAAATGTTCTCGGATTGTTCTCAATTGTATTGTAGCAAACTAAATCACATTGGCTTACACATTACACTTTACAAAAAGCCATTCTAGTAAATGTAGTATTTTTTAAATCTAAATTTAATGAATATATCTGTGATTAATTATTCCAAAAAAAATCTCTCTTTGACATGAATGAATGTTTCAGCCAGCCTTGTCAAAATCATGGGATTTGCTAAGACGGGATAAATAGTTACACACGGTTCGAGATAAACTGATGTATATTATGTGCCTTTGTAACATGTAAAAATATAAAATCTAATTAGATAATTTGGTCCATCCCTAAATAAATTGAAATAATCTTTCTCATTTAGACTTGAATGAATGCTTGAGCCAACCTTGTCTGCACGATGGGATTTGCTTGGACGGAATAAAAAGTTTTACCTGGAATAATACCTCCTTCTCCTCCTCCACATCATGATCATTACCTTCATCACTACCATCATCATTATCATCATAACGAAGTGTTATCGCTAATGCATATTACAAATTAAGGATAATAAATCGTTATCAAGAAATATGAAATTTAGAAACTTATGACTGGAATGTTTCCTTATCTTTTCCAGACATCGATGAATGTTCTGATGAACCGTGTGAAAATGGCGGAGTCTGTGTGGACGGGTTGAACAGCTACACATGTACATGCACTGAAGGATGGGAAGGGTCCACATGTGGTGTTAGTAAGTAATCATCCAGAAAATGTCTTTAAAACAGAACAAAGTTGCATAAAGCTTACAAATATGTATTACCATGTCAATGTTTCTATGCGATTGAAAAGTAAAACTAATTCTACATGTATTTGGATTTGGATACAAAAGTGATATAATTTTGTGTTTTACTATCCAGACACAAATGAATGTATTGGCGACCCCTGTGTAAATGGAGGAATTTGCCAAGACGGGAATAACAGTTACACATGCCAATGTACTCTCGCATGGGAAGGGATCAACTGCGAAATAGGTAAGTGAGCTCCAGTTTAATTTACTAAAGTCTACAGAAACTTCTTTAAGCAGTTATGACCAACATTAATTTCACGCAATCTCTCAAAGTAGTGATTTGTGGCTACTGCGAGCACGGTAGGTGGTTATCATACGCTCTATGTGGTGTAGCTTTTGAAAAATAGATTGGACATTATTTCTTTTTTTGCAATTTAACTAAGTTGATTTATTTTCAGGTCTAAAGTTCAGTCACTTTCTTCAAGTGTGACTCCTGACTTTGCAAATATTAATTAACCTAATCAGTATTTTTTTTAAAGAAGTTTGGTAAAAAGGTTATATCCGCTTTTCACCTTGCAGACAAAAATGACTGTGTCAACGATCCTTGTCAAAATGAAGGAGCTTGCTTAGATGGACTGAACAGTTACACATGTCAATGTACGGATGGATGGGAAGGAAGCAACTGTGAAAATGGTAAGAACCGTTACTTTGTTACCCCCTTCTAACCCCCTCCCAACGCCTCGCCGAGCCACAAAGCCAAAAGTTTGGGAAACACATGATTAAAGTTTGAACATTATTGAAAAGCTAGATTTCTTTCAAAGAATCCTGCCATATATTAGATACCTGGTCTTGCTTATTGTACCAGAAGATGGCATGCAAATTGGGTTGCGATCCTCACAAAATCAAAAGTTTAAGAAAAACGGGTTTAAAATCTAAACGTTACAGAAAAGATGTATTTCCTTCAAGGTGATTTCAATAGAGGGCGTTAGAGTATATTCCTGCTCAGTGCCATTGATTAGATGGGCCACTCTAACACTCTAACAAAAAACGGGATACAAAAATGAAAAAAGACATGTAGAATAATTTTTGACGAAGATTCCGAGCATGACAATGATTTTTCTTAGAAATCATCAATAATTCTGGAATCTAGCTTTAAAAATGACAACTCAGAATGCTCAGAAAAAAGGCACAGTTTCGGAGCTGTATTGCGCGGTACCATATTATGTCACTGCAGGAGCCTCTCCGGTGAAAAGAAGGGTGATTTAGGCATTGAAATATCTTTAAAAGGGTAAACTACCGTATGATATTAATTGGGGAAAAAAAAACATTTATCCGAAAAATAATATGCACGTTTTTGGCAATTTCGTCATTCCTAATCATGAATCTATCAAATTATCAAATCGAACATGCCCGCAATGACGTCAAATACGTCTTTAAGCCACGTGACCGTATAACCTTTTTTCGAGGGGCGTAGCCCAGCAAGCGTGAGATCTGTGAAAATGGATGGTTATTGTCATTGTTTGGTCAATTTAGAGATTTTCTGAAAAATCAGAGGCTGGAATATTAATAAGTAGAGGTGTATTCATGTTGTTCTAAAAGGCTATGTTAGTTGGGTTAGAGTGGTCCTTTAAGATGCACGGATCTTCCCACTATTGTACACTGTATGTATCTAATTTTTGACGAGAATGTCGGTCGCCCCTCTGTAATTGGTAGTACAACGCTAAAAACAAGACATTATTACATTCCATTGTATATGTTCGATAACTTATACTCTTGATTTAAAATGCTATGATTAACTAACCAGGTTTGTTACTAAAAATTATTATTCAAAATGTGAATATAGATTGAAGGACTGAAATTATTCAAATGAGCTTCTAACTCATCTGGTAGCATCCAGTTAGCACTGCGCTGACGTATGATGCAAGGGTGTATAGAGTAAGGATTAGGGTTAGTTCATTTTTGAAATCATGAACTGAATGGCATTTTCAGAATTATTTTCGGAATAACGGGACCTTCGTAGTAACAAACCTTCGGAAAAACAACACGATACCCTAAAATTCATGTTACATTTTCTCCATTTGTCTGTCTTTCTGTCCTTTAGACATTGACGAGTGTAGCAGCCAGCCTTGTGGCAATCAAGGTATTTGCCAGGATGAGGAGAACGGTTACACGTGTGCATGTGAGGATGGGTGGACTAGTGCACATTGTGAAACAGGTGAGTTCTGAACGAAAGTCTGAACGAAAACTTCAGGGGCGTCTCCAGAATAGTCTATAGGAGGGGGTGGGGGGGGGGGGGGTAGGGAGTAGGAAGCAAAATTAATCAATTTTATTTAAGTGAGGGCTTCTCGGCGACACTCGAAGGACCCTTTTTGCGTGGGGGGGGGGGGGGGGGTTTCAACGCCGTGGATTCGTGTATTCTGGTTTCAATTTAATTTTAGTTCATGTTTATCTTGTTAATTCATATTAATCGTATTTCAAGACGTCGACGAATGATCCAGCCAGGCTTGTATCAACGAAGATTCATGCTAAATATTTGTCTGTTTGTCTGTTTTTCTGTCCTTCAGACATTGACGAGTGCACCAGCCAGCCTTGTGGCAATCAAGGTATTTGCCAGGACGAGGAGAACGGTTACACGTGTACATGTGAGAATGGATGGACTGGTACACATTGTGAAACAGGTGAGTTCTGAACAAAAGTCTCAAGGGGCGTATCCAACCTTTGTAATTAGTTCATTTGTATGAAAGCAGAAAAATAAAATAAATAATTCGGACCAATTATTAAAAGTTCTGAAAAGTTGAAATTCGAAATCACTAAATCATGTGAATCTCAAATTGGACATTATTTGCTTTGTGGATTGTAACCTTGTTACGGACAAATCTCGCCTGTCTTCTAAAAAAATATTAACATTGTCTGTGCTTCTCCTAAGCGCCTTCTCCCTTCGGTCACTGCTCAAAACATATTGGCCCGAATTCACAAAGGAGGTTTGTCGACAAATCTAGGATTAGTGTGGTCATATGACGCGTTTCGATGCTTTTCAGACCAAGGTCCAGACAAATTATTATAGGTGCTCTGGGAAATAAAACACCCTCCTGAGAAATGCATTTTGAAGAATATTTACTATGATATTTAGTATATTGAATTTAAAAAAAAATTGAATTCGACTCTTTTCCAATTTTCTCACTACTCTTCCAGCCCTCTGCCCATCGGAATGGTTCCACTATGGACATAAGTGCTACTACCTGACGTCTTACATGCACTGGAGTGATGCAAAGAGTTATTGTGGGAACTTGTACGTCACGCTGCAAGGTGGGGCGGGGCTAAGACGAGCATCGTTGCTATTGGTAGAAAGCCAAGAGGAAACTGAAGTCATTGCGAAAGAGTTGCGGGTGGAATCCATGGGACGAGTTTGGCTGAATTGCAACGACATGCTTAATGAGGGGACGTGGATCTGTGAAAAAGATGCTTTAGGAACTGTTTCTTCTTACAGGAGTAAGTCAAGAATAATATTGTAATTATTATTATTATTATTTCGATTTTATCGTTTAGTATTATCTTATTGATTTTTTAGTCATGATGTTGCATTGTTTTTTTGCGTTTAAGAAAACAAATCTATGTTCTGTATATACAATATTATTATTATTATCATATTATTATTATCAATAGGCAACGCTTTCAGTAATCGCTTATTATAATTGATATTCATTATGTACATCTTATTCTGAAGTATTATTTGATATTCATTTGTACATGAATTCAAATACAATTCAATAAAATGGCTCGTCGGAGGGTCCAAAAAATGGAGAAAAGAAAGTTATTATTATTTTTATCATTATTATTATCATTATTGTTACTGTTATTATAATTGTCATTAATATTATTTACGCCATGATCTTCATCATCATCATCATCATCATTCTTATTATCAGTAGGTCCAATTAATTTGTTGCATAATATTCTTATCATTCGTTCTCCTTCCGTCGACAACTCAATTTAGTAGAGGGCTATAATAATTAATATAATGTTATTATCATTATTTATTATATGCTCATAGTTAACGCTATCATCGTTATTATCACTATTATCATTATTCTAATCATTACCATTTATTTCATTTGAAATAGATTGGTACCCAGGCCAGCCTTCTGGTGCTGATTTTGCTATAATGAGGAATGTCACAGTGACCGATCTCGGAAAATGGTTTGACAGAGGAGATTGCAATGGTGACGACTGTAATGGTTATATAGGGACAGTGTGTCAAGTGTATTTGTGAACAGCCCTGTGCTAGTGGCGTAGAATGTATACAACCATGAGGGGGGGGGGGGGCATTTGGGCATGATGAAAATTGGAAAAAAGGGTGGTATTCATGTAAGAATGCGTGGTTCCATCAGCGTGTGTGTGTGTGGGGGGGGGGGGTTCATTTTGTTTTCATTATATCTTTTTCTTTTTCGGGGGGGGGGGGGGGGTGGTGGAGGTGGAGTATGGCATAATGAATGAAATGTCAACAACAGGACAATAGGTACATTAATTAGCGTGGCTTTTTGGTCAGGCGCCCCGCCCCGCCCCCCCCCCCCGCCCCCATGGATCCGCGCCTGCAGAGCCTCCCCCACACTTTTTGGGGAAATAAATCGACCAAGTCCCCGGCAGAAAACTCATTTGTTCCCTGCAAAGTGAGAGACCACATTTGCCTAAAAGCGCGATTTAGCGAACCCAATTCAGCAAAAAAGCGGGGCCTGATGTAAGGTGAAAAAGTTGTTGCATTAAACTGAAGCCCGACGCCAGCGATTGCTGTCGGCCCATCCCAACTGGTGTACTAGTCTTGTACCGACTGATTTTGACAATCAAGTGATACGATAAGGTACTAGGAAACTACAGCGTATCAATTATTTGGTTATTAACATTGTTGTAATTGAAGATCTGGTTTAGAAATGAAATAAAGAGGATAAACGTAATACTTTAGACGTAGACTAAACGTTAGACTCTTGATCTTGTTGAGGTAATCATTACTGTGTTTAGTTTTACATGTATCAATATTAAGCACTTAAACTTTAAAGGTACCGGTGTCCAAAAATTATACACCAAATCACAAATTTGTAAATTCAATTTTTCTTCAGCTTTAAAAGGGGCACATCCCCTATCGGACTCCCGCTAAATATTTTCTCACGAATTGGGACGCCCTCACCACCAGCTGGATCCGCCCCTTGACCCCATGCATGTGACATATGGTGTGTTCAGCCACCGTAGTAGCACTAGTGTCATTGGGGGCCGGGGATCAGTGGTAGAGGGGCTTCGGAATTTAATAAGAAAGCCTAGTGTAACTAAACAGGATTGGGCTCGGAGGTTGTCTTCTTCTTTCCACGCTCCTTTCTTTCCCACTCTCCATTTTCTCTTTTAAAGGGGGTTATATATCGGAGGGGCGCTAACCCCCACTTTCTTACGCCACTGAACAAGAGTGTATTTCTCTTCCTACCTAACCTCATTCACCTGATTAAATTTGTAAAAACATAAATATATGTATATTATATTTCATCAAAATTTGATGCTTTGATGTAATAATTTTGTAATATAGCTTTCACTGTATATTTTAACTGTAAAGTCATGTACCTTTAAAAGCAAATTACTTAGACTATGTAATTCTCTTTACTTTAACGAGTAAAAATTGTTTCACGAGTAAATTGTTGCTCTTTTAATCTATGCAATAATTATACGTACGAATAGGACTGGTGTTTTTGAAACCTTTTGTTCACTCATGTAATACATGTTTTCTATGGCTTGGACACATAATGCGGCATGATGAGGGCTTGATGCTCAGAGTCATAGAAGGTCGTATTCATGGAAAGAAGAAGAGGGGAAGACCTCGTAAAGGTTTTATAGACGATGTAATCACAGATTGTGAGCAAACAGGGTTTGTAACACTGAAACGGATGGCTCAAGACAGAGAAACTTGGAGAGACACTTGATATAAAATTTTGATTAGGTCACTGAACCTGTCATAAACTGACAGATCACTATTGATGATGATGTTATACTGATGTGAATTATTTAGATTCGTGCCTAATAATAAACCCGTTTACCAAAATTAGTCTGTCCTAGTCTGCAATGAATTAATTGAATGTTATTTTGTACTGAAATGAACTTAATCATGACAGAAATTTAGTTACCTTTAGTTAAACTTAGCTATAACTTAACTTTCATACGGTAGTCGACTCTGAATTCGGTATGGATGTTCATTTTTTACGCCCGCTTTTACGACAAGTGGTAGTTTAGTCAATATTTAGACAATATTAATCAAAAAATTGTGTGGAACGTTAACTAAAATTCTGAAGAATATTATGCCTGTTGCGCAAGAAGCTGGAATTCACGTGGACGCGCCATAAGAGTGTGATATCGTAGAGAGTAAATCCGAAGTAAAGAGAGCAAACTTTGCTTTTTATTACTTGCTTATTTTCATTGCCTTCTCAAGCTTTACTTCCTCAGGTGATGAATTGATGAGTAAATAAATTGAACTGATTCTTCGTGTGTAACGGGCATGACTTTGTAACTGAACAATTTTACTTAATGATGCCTCTCACTCTATTTCTCTACATGGCAAATGTACGTTTCATTCTAATTCATTAAACTTACTATTATACCTTGCTCATGTTTTCCATCATAAATATACGAAAGCTTTTTGGGCATTGTATATAATCGGTAATCAGTGACTAATTTGAAGTTAATTGATTTCAGTGTGCACAACGTGTGAAATTTACTCTCATATGTAGTTCATTTCTGTATATATTATATGATATGAATTAGGTATTTTGTTACAAAAGAAAATATCATATTTTCTCTGTATAAACATAAACATTTCCATTTCTGTTAATACACTGTAAAAAAATAATAGTCGAAATAACTCAATAAAATTGAGGAAAAGAATTGCCTTATTTTTATTAAGTAAATATTACCTACGGCATCTTAAGTAGAATTTACTTATTTTGCTGAATAAATTTTTACTCAGTTAAATCGAGTTACATTAACGTAAATAATTTAAGTATTGTAATCATTTTAGATAATAAAAAAAAAGCTATCATAGGATTACATATTGCACGATTTGGTACCCATCTAATCTAACAAGTAACATCCACTAATCATTCACTACTTCTATTTAAGATTTAACCGTATATATATATCTACCACCATCACAAACTACTACATACGCTTCAATTCGACACATATTGAAAGGCTCCAAATTTTATATATACTTGATCGTAGCATCTTAAAAGGAAAATTGGTTGACAATTTCCTGAAATATCAAGTTTTGATTTGTTTTGAACTGGGTAACAATTACAAATTGTCTTGTCTTTGCTTAGCCATGTTAAATGAATTAGTAAATGTTTTAAAGTCCTTAAATTTTCATTCAACCACAAAAAAGAATTGTTTTATTTAAAAAAGAGTTTAATTTGGTCTTAATGAATATTCATAAATTATGTAAATATTTCTATTACGCACTGCATCGGTCCTTACTTTAAAAAGATAAGAATAATCAACATAAATTGTTTGAGTAATACGTATAATTTCTGATTTTGAGTTAAAATTACTAAATTAATACAAGCTGAAATTACTTAAAGTTCTTATGTATTTGATTTTACTTAAATATTCCACGTATGTTCTACTAAATTGAAAGTTTGAGTTAGCAAGACTTAAATTTAGTGCGTAAGTGGCAAAACTAATGTTTTCAAGTAAATTCTACATGGAAAAAATACGTAAAAATTACCAATGAACAAATTCTTTTTTACAGTGTAGTATGACATGACATTGATCTACATCTGCCACACTCCACCCAGGTGAAGTAAATGGGTACCTGGTAGGAATTTATTCCTTGAAATGCTAGAGTGCCGTATGGCAGCCGTGCTAAAGCCAGGGTAATAATCGGGAGCGCCAGGAGGGTAAAATCTGACTGAAATGAGCGCTATACAAGAACCCACTATTATTATTATTATTATTTATTTAAAAAAATTGTTATATCAATTAAGTCTTATTGGTTTTCATAGGCCATGTTTAGTTCTGGAATTACAATAATAATCAATACCGTTTACACTTAACGAAAACAAGACAGATCAATATTATTTTGTAAATGCTTTTTCCTGTGTTGTAGTATGTTACTTCTGTCACCATGCGGTTGCCTTGAATCTAAATAAATACTATTCTAGATCTCATTTTTTGAGTTAAGCCTTTTTAATGTGTCGTAATTCCATCAATGTATAGCATTTGTTTATCAATATTTAAATGATTACCCGAGGTAATTGTTTACAATTCATGTATTTCATCTCATATAACATGGGAAATATTCTAATAGAAATTATTGTGTTTCAGTAACACATTAGATTACAATAAATTTCAATAAATACCATTATCAACAAAACTTTGATTTTAAAAATACTGAGCCGGGAAATGAGGCAGGGAAATTGTTTCAGTGGAAATTTGGTGGTGTTTTTTGTTTGGCATTTGTTTTGGGGTTTGTTGTCCGTGTGGAAATTGTTCTAGGGGGTAGTTTTACTCGGGCAGTTCTCAAGGGTAGATGTATCGTGGGATATTGTCCGAGATAGTCCTTGCGCACATCAGTGGGTATCAAATCTTGAATCATTTGTATGTTTTCACTGTCAAAAAAGCCATGGGAAGCAAAATTTATATGTAATGCTTGCATGCATGGACCAATGAAATAATCTTGAATCTTTCTAAAAATATATAAAAAATAGCAATAATGAAAGAACAAAACAAAAAAGAATAACAAAAGAAAGGAGAATGCATGAATTATTAAACGTTGGTTTATCTTTGCTGTATGAAATAGGTCTATTTAATTTCAAACACAGAATATAATAGTCACAGCATGCATTACGTACAACACAAACTGTTATTCTGCTTTTAACTCGGATACGCGAAACATAACGGTGAGCGCGCGATCCAGAATGAATTCAGCTCTATGACGACACAATGCTTACCCCTCATCCCAATTGATGCGCACTACTGCCTGTCCTCAACGCGTCTAGTTGGCATGGCAACGGGTGATGATAGCAGTATCCTTATCCAGTATATAACCAAGCCATTGATTTCGTCGGTATAATTTTGCTGTGTGCCGGGTGCCCGGCCGGGTGAATGATTATTGATGATATGCACGAAAATTCAATACCTGAGCAACCGCTGTATATTGTAGGTCATTACTAAAATTGCTATTACACCAGCGCAACAAGCAACGATTTTTATATAAACTTGGCCGGAGGTTATCATGGTCTTTGAATAGATGCGTTTACGTGTTGAAAAGGTAAGACACGAACTACAATTCATGTTACAATTTATAATAATTTGGTCTTTCATCCGTTAACATATCATAAATAGAAAATATTGGTCTCTTGATTTTTGTCGCCTCCTATCGACAGTATTGGAATGAATAAGGGGATTTCAAGGTAATCGAATGCCTGGATTTACTATCACTAGGACATGAAAGGTCCATCTCTTATTTAATAAAAGATACACTATATGCCTATCAAAAAACATCCAATTAAAATACAAGCAATCCTTTTGAAAAAATACCCCTTTAAAAACATATGTATTTCCAGAGAGGTCATATATAAATATAAGGACATGGTTATTCTATTTTAGAATTTGAAACTTTGCGCTCTATAAGAAACTGGTGTTATTATTGTTTTAATTAATATTACAATTATCATTGTTATCATCATTTTCATTACCATTACTATTATTATTATTATTATTATTATTATTATTATTATTATTATTATTGTTGTTATTCTTCTTATTATTATTGTTATTATTATCATCATCATTATTATTATGATCATCATTATTACAATTATTTCTCTTCAGAATTCACCCCAGACAACATACATCCTATGAACCATGAAGTTTACCGACCTGACTCAGCGCTCTCTGCGAGATCTAAAGAAGAGATCGACAGAGAGGATGGCGAGATTTGAGAGAGTACAGAGCGACTTTGATCAGCTACAGCAACAAATAGAAGCAAAGTCAAATTACATGAACACTCGACACTACAAGGTAAGCTCGAATATATTTATATTGTAATTTGATAAATATTTGATAACGTCACAACAACAATAACAACAGCAACATCAGCAGCCGAGTAATAACCACAGCAGCAACGACGACGATGACAGCAACGACAAATCAACAACAGTTTTTTCAATTTCAATTCAATTTATTATTTCATTAAAAAAAAATCACATGCATTATATATACATTGAGAAATGTACTGGATTATTAACACCCGATAAAGCCGATGGCTTGAGGGAAGTGGGTGGACCCATATGCTCTGATGGTATTTGCATTCTCATTCGGAAATGTACAGAGCACGTATATAGAATTGATCTGGCCTCAGAAGAGCTGAGTGAAAAGCATGTATAGATAACTTCCTCCTGGGATATCAAAGACCTTACTAAAAGAAGAAAAAAAATCGAACAAGAGTTCATATTTATTCTTCCTTCCCCCCCCCCCCCCCATTTCGTTACTTCACCGCTAAAAGGACCTTACAAACAGTGACAGCACATGGTGGCAGTTTTTGTTTGCAGTGAGATGACGATTTTTATCTTCTTCTTTTTTTGCAGTTGCTGAGCATACAAGATGATTTAGGCGCCATTCAGAGAAACGCGGAGTGGATCAAGCACAGACTGAATGAATTAAAGGAGGAAGCAGACACACCTGTTAAACCCCTAGGGAGAGAACTCTTCTACCCGAAAAGCTGGATCACCATGTAACCATGGCGACGAGATAGATGGTATCAATGATCGCGCTAATAGGAAAGGAAATAATGAATGAGAGAACCACGTGTCCCTTAAATTGAATATGATTGGATACTAGCGTTTTCAAAGGCGATTGTTCACACAGTCGAATAGGGATCATTAATAATTTATGAATGGGCAATGACATATCGAAACTGAACGTCATATCAACCAATCCTAGACTTAGATCATTAGACTACTTTTTTCTATGAATTTATCCTCTCGCTAAATGAATAAATGAACAAACACCTTTTCCATGTTTACACAGTAGTTCCTATTCGCTTTTTTTTCATTTTTCCACCTAATGCTTTGATGTACATGTACTCGAATCAAGTCGTTTTTAAGTATTCGACAGTTGTCTCAGTTGTTGTACAACGCCGTTAGCGTCACCGCGTGACTGACTAATTAAGTGCTAATAAAAATATCATTATTGCTATTATTCAAAGGATGACAATTATCACAACGATATTCCATTTTCTTAAAAGAGGCACCGTCTGAAAATTAAAAAAAAAAATCTTCTAGTTAATCTGTTACTCGCGAGTGTGGGCGGTGTGGATATGAATTCCGCTGTTAATGTTAATAATTTTTGCATAATTTTTTCAGAAATATCCACAATTGATAAATATAATAATGACGATGTAAGTAGGCATATTTGCAAGTTAGATCGATTTATTGTGTTTGTGCCAGTAAATACTGGAAATCATGTGCTTTGAAATGTTTTGTTTATTTTCTCTTTTTTTATAGTCGTTCCCTCTACAAAAAATTCATCTGTTTCATTCAAATTACCTACGAAACTGTGCTCTAACTTAATTACGTGCAATAACATTTTGTGTGCAAATATCATAAAGGATATTTTGTCATTAAAAATTGTGTATCATACATCACATTCCATGCAATAAAAATGTATGTCTGCGAGATAAAATGTATACAGGGTATGTTCATTCTGTCATTTGTATCTTATCTCATAATTCATTTGCCTTGTGTTTTATCAATCAATCAATTAATATCACATATTTTACAGATTTTTGAAACTAAGTAAAACAAACAACAATAAAACATATATATATATATATATACAATGGTATAGGGGCAATGATTTACAACGAAAATAGAGAGAGAGAGAGAGACAGAGAGACAGAGACAAAGACGGAAATAGACAGAGAGTGTTGAAGGGGATTGAGAACGAGGAGAGATAACAGAAAGATAGACAGATGATAGAAAATAGACGGAGGGAAGAAGGAAAGAGCAGGGAGAGAAAATGAAGATGAAGTTGAAGAAAAAAATTGAAGACAAGAGGAAGAAAAACAAAGAAGAAGAAGAAGAAGAGAGAGAGTGTGAGAGAGAGAGAGAGAGAGAGAGATAGATAGGAGAGAGTGGGGGTGGGTAGGTGGGACTTAGAGTTGGGTGGAAAAGGAAATTTCATAAGCATAAAACAACCATTGTTAGCTTTAATACATACATGTATCAACTAGTCCATTTAGTATAAAGACATCCACAAAAAGCAATGAGATTAGACACAGCAAAGGTTCTGACTATTCTAATCAATCTAACAAGGAGAATTAAAAAAAAGAATAACTGCATTTCTCTTCTAGTCATACATTACCCCAAACTTATTATTAATAATTTCCTTTTGTAAATCAACTTGTTTGTTCTGTGTTTTTTCCTCTTTTTATAACCTTTGACATTTTTTCCCATGGAGCCCTTTCATATTTTTATCATATTGTTCTAATCTGTAGGATATTTGTAAAAGTCTTTGACATTTGTTTTTTAACAAGCACATTTTGTGATATTGGTTCTGTTTTGTATTTATACGAAAAATTCATTCCAATAGTCTTGATGGTACATCGATATTTTGTTTTTAAAACACTGTATTTTTAAAGGGAATGAGACAGAAAAATCAGGTTAAAAACAATGGAAACATTATTAAGAAATGATAAGTGTGAAAATATCTGGGTTGTTTAAAAATGAGTTTAAACGTTCAGAAGACGGCCAACGGTAATTTTAATCATATAAATTGTGTTGACATCTTACATATTATGATTGACCACTGTACAACATTTCGGAAATGATACATTGGTTAATTTGATAGTAATTGAATTGCTATTGATAACAATAGCGTATATAGCAAAAAAATACAAAGTGACTAATTGTACAATAATTGTACAAGAATTATTCTTTGACATTATACAAAGTTGGTAGAATTGTTTGTATATAATATATACACATACTTATATACATATATATATTTATACAACACCTACGTTGATCCTTGTCATTTGAATGGACGATTGTTGGTCACATGATATTCAATAGATGGTATATTGCACGGTCGTGCATTTTTGGTTATATGCGCCGTGGATTTTTGGTTATATGCAGACTGCGTACCTCTCTGCTGCATGTGCGCGTATCCCTGCGTGTATCTGACGCGAAGGCAATCTGCATGTAATCGAGAAGGCTTGACTCGAACTTTAATTTATCTTTATAAGGAGTAAAGCATCATTTGTTGATTAACGTTCTATTAGGTCTTCTTCGATGTTGTATAAAACAAATAATGAATGTTTTTCATTCGTTTAATAGTGCAAATATTTTCATTCGTTGAAAGATTAACGTTAATTCTATTCAACTCGGCTGACGCCTCGTTGAATAGAATGTTAATCTTTCAACTCATGAACATATTCGCACTATTGAACTCATAACCATTCATTATTTGTATAATATATCACAGTTAACAACTGAATTATTCAAAGCCTAACGAAGTTTTGTAATTCTTAAAGTACATGTATGTGATAAATTGATTTGTCCAGATGTATGTATCATGAGAATGTGACATATTAAAGTTTACTTTTAAAAGTATTTAACACAGGCCCTGATTCGACCAGTTCGCCTTTCATTCTTGAAAAACATCAAACATCACACTTTCACGGGTATGAATAATTCAGTTGCTAACTGTATAAATACATAATGTATATATATATATATATATATACATACAGGTACATACATACACATATATATACATATACATATACACATAATACATTTGTATCTATGTATAATACAATAATCTTTTTCTGAAATGTTCAACCACTTAAAGATGAGGTTGAGTTCTGGTCATGCGATTGCATTGTGAAAGAAACAGTGTGGAATCGATCAGAAAAAAAGTTAATCATGTAGCATATAAGTATTGGTGTGTACTGCCAGGTTCTGGGCCCCGTATTATACAAAGAGCTGATATAAATCGTTGCACATAGAGACTCTTCTCTGATGATCTTCCACACTTGCACAATAACACTGATAATACTCACAAATTATTTGTCCCCTCTCCCCAGAACTTGTCCTTCTCTTTAAGATGAAGAGAGTGTCGCCATGTGGACTATATGTACCCTGGATTGCTTTCGTTATCAATCAAATTGGGCCCCGTTTTTGGTCTTAAGAAAAATTGAAAGGTGGAGAGAGAGGAGTTGAACGTGTTTGAATCCGGCTGATATTCTTGGAACGAGTTAAGATTGTCATGTTCGTTTTCATGGACCAGGTGGGAAGGCGCAAAAAGAGAGGACGAGGTATATGGTGATGACGGCGATTGGGAGGTACCCTGTGAATCAGGCGACATGATCGAGCAAGATTCATAACTGGATGATAAGGACATCAGCGCCGTCGGTGACAGCGGAGGAGACGTCGTCATCGACATAAAGGATAATTCTGGGGACTGAGATGGTTCCGGCCGGGATAAGCCCAAAGCTTCCCCGATGACGATTCCACCAGAACTTGATGACTCCGGCCCAGATAACGCTGTAAAATGTTGTAGGCTGGAATCGACGGCATATGGTCGTTCAGTAGTTAGCGATAATGGGGACGTCAATGATATCGATGATGAGATATTCGACGGCGTTGCGGCTGGCATTACCGGCATCGTTATGTACGATGATTGTTCTCTCGGTACATTACTGCTTCGTCGACGCGGTGGTAGTCGGAGTCGTAACCGCTTCATTGCCCAATCATCGAGACACGTCTCGTTCTTCTGCTTCCATTTTAAACATGTGACATCCTTGAGCACGTGGTCGATCAGCTTGGCATTTGAGTCGGTGTTCGACAAGGAGGTTGGCCCGGAGTCTCGGTAGAGAAGCGGGATGACGTTTGGGTGCATAGTGTCCAACGCTTGATGGAGTTCAAACAAATGCCATTCGTTTGCTGAAAGATCATTCCCAGTAAACGATGGCGATGATGGAGAAGACGACGATGAGGATGAGGAAGTTAGTTGTACAGCTGTAGTTTCTATCATTCCTGATGTAGATGGCGATGATGAGGTCGATGAATGCTGGTAGAAATCTGCTGACAGTAACACGATGCAGCGGCGGCTTTTTCTAAGCGCTTCCACGATTTCTTCACTTTGAACTAATGATTCAAACAGAATGAGGAAAACAGAATATACATTTTGCCCTAGAAATATAAAATCAGTGGAAGTAAATTGGGCATTGAACAAGAATAACATCTAGATTAGGCCTATTAATGTTAATACATCATTAAGATAAGTTATCTTGATATTGTTCTCCCAATAATCCACTGGATTCGGTTTTTGGTTAAGAAGGGGGAACGGTTTTACTTTGATCAAACTTAAGCCTACATTTTTCGTCACTCGAAGTAGCAGTCAACATGATGCAAAGAAGAGAACGTACAAATATTTTTTTCGAACTAATCTATTTCATTATGCTGTTATTCTTATGCTTCAGTCATACTTACAGGTAAATCCGATTGTAAGCGCAACGTAATTTTGTTTAAATGTTGTGAATAACAGAACTTTACTGAAGGGAGTGGAATTAAAAAATAAAAATTGAACAAACCAGAACCGAATGTTGCGTCTCTCTCTCGTATGAAAAGTTTATACTGGTCCTGCAAACTCGGGCAGAGAATGGTGTCGACAAAGGATTTATCCTGGCCTTCATAACATGAAATGATGTATGCGTCGTAGAGTTTGTTATCTATCTCTGGAGAAAGAGAGACAGAGAGAGAGAGGGAGAGATGGAAAGTTATGTCAGCTGTTTAAAACTTATTGTGATATCGAAAGATATATAGCAAAAACAAATCTTTAAGAAAATAATTCTCGTAGCAGTCGATATCTCTATACTAATTTTTCCTGGGCAGAACTGCGCATGCTATATTCAATATTTTCTTCCAAAGCACTACTGCGCATGCTCACTGTTCATTGGCAAAATTTGTGTCAAATTCGAACGCGCAGACGATCCGTTGAGCGAGTCCTTATATAGTCTGTTTATAACCTTGCCGCCTGCAGTATAGGCGCAAGTCACCGGTAGTTTAGACCGCGCTATATAGCGCTCGATCCAGATCAGCTGGTAGCTAATCGGTTCGAATCTGAATTAGTTGTAAAGAAGAAATATAAAACAAATCGTATCCGGACACCTACCCCCGGAACATCCATCCCCCGGATATTACCACCTCCAGTCAACTACCCCCTATGGCAACCACCCGCTAGGACGACTACCCCAGGACATCTACCCCCGGACAACTACCCCCAGACAAATATACCAAGCATTTAGTACGAAACTATAGTGGAAATTATATATTTTCGGAGGGACTGGCAATAGTTACTATTTTTTCGAAATTATACCTTCTGTTTCTAGTGTGGCGCGATGGTCATGATACCAAAGTTTGACGTCAGTGCCATAGCGTTTCCACGACAACACGAAGAGGGAGAGGAGGGTGGTCATTGTTGTAACCACGACCACTACACTGGTTGTGTCCGTGACCTTGACTAAATGTTTGTCTGTGGTCGCTGTGAGAAAATAGATAAAGTAACACGCATTTATGAGATGCTGATAATTTTAATGTGAGAGCACTGTGGTATTACAGGTGGAGGCTCATGATTCTCATATGACAGGTCCCGGGTTCGATCGTTGCTCGGTGCTTGATATCCTTGGACGAAATGTTTCATCCCTCTGGTCCTATGTGTATTAATGGAGACCTTGCAATGGTTGAATGGTAATAGCTCCATCTGCAATAATACTGATAAGTCTACCCTGGGTAATAAACCCATTGCCTTCTGGAGCCGGAGGGCTTCTGTGTTAAAACCCTATGGGAGTGGGAGGATTCAGTAGTCAATGAGTTAAGTCGACCAGTTATGTAGAATGTACATGAACATCTAACACTTCACACCTGAACCTATCCCAATTTCTTTCAGAATCCAATTTAGATCAAGTCGTAGCCATAGACGTAGTCGCGTCGTGGTCACGTCATATTCAATTTGTAATCAAATGGTAGTAAATTCGCGACCATGTCAAAGACAAGCCAACTCGTCGTAAAGTCGTAAAAATCTTGGCTAAAGGTGTAAGGTGTCCACACGGTCTAAGGGTATACTTACCAAGCGAGAGTGTAAGGTTGACTTTCGTTATGAACTGGGAGATCTTACACATGACCTGGTACCTCCCCAAAGCCTCCTCAGTCACATTAGTGATGTTCAGCCATGTAGACAAAATCTTGAAAGGCTTCCTGGGTAAAGGGAGTCAAGTATAAACAAATGCCTAAACATGTATACCGGTAGGAAGGATTTCCTTTAAAATGCTGTGAGCGTCGAAATCGGCAGCCTAGCATAGCCGGGTAATGTTGGAGCGCCTTGAGGACCTTGCAAGGTCGATACGTGCGCTCTATAAGAATCTAATATTATATTATTATTATATCACCCTTATACATGTACGTCACGGTTCTCGAAAATCGATTTCAAACAATGAAATTAAATTTGTATGAATTGATGAATCGTATCCGTGCCAAAAGGTTATTAACATGAATCATAACTTCTCCTTGCATTGTTTGATAACTGTGGTGAGTCTGAAAGTTTTCGGACAAGCAGAATAAATGTTATATATTTCAAGAGCCGAGTTTTCTGCCGGGAAGGAGGCACATTTTCTTCTCATACTCAATGCGTTTTAAGATATGCCAGGGTGGGTTTTCCTAAGTGGTAGGGGGTCGGTAGGGCATGCTTCTTGAAAAAATTAGCCATGCTATCATACAGCAGGTTAGGGAATCGTTTTTAAACGCACTGCATTTGGCAAGCGATTGGAAACGCACAAAATAATATTTCAAAAATGAAGCAAAACAGAAGTGTTTACTTGTTTATAAGTCAAGGTCTGGATACGCCCCTGGTAAGAAGTTAATAAAACCGAAAAATCTTGCTTACCCTTGACAAGTCTGAGTTTGGGTGACATTTTCGTCTTCTTTTCGGCTCCCACACGAGAACTCCGTGCCAGGGATCTCATAGAAGTACACCAGTTCATATTTCCCGTTGGTCTGATTCAGCTTTTTCCAATTATGCTGCAATATTCTACCGGGGTCTGATCGATACTTGAACTGGCAGAAGAAGGAGGCGTTCCCGCCAAGAACGGCCATCTGATTCTTGCAAACAACACTGGACGATTCATACGGGATGGGTTTATTGATCCAAGGGCGCTCTGCACAGAGATGGAGGAGTGAGAATGAGAGAGAGAGAGAGAGAGAGAGAGAGGGGGGGGGGATAGGGGGAGGGGGTAGAAAGAGAAGAAAACAAGAGAAAGAGAGAGATTGTTATAACTATCATTATTACTATTATAATTATTATTACCATGATTATTATTATGATTTTTATTATCATCAGTATGATATTTATTATTATCAATAATAATATTATTATTAATACTTTTGTTATCATTATGATTGTTATTATTATCAATGATATTATTATTGTGATATTATTATTACTATTATAATCTATATTATTGTTATAATTATTATGATTATTATTCTCCTTTCCCGCGCTTCACCCTTCATCTCCCGCACCTGCTTACCTGCGATACTCATGTTGATACTCCGAGTAATATTCCTCACACCGTTCGACACCACGCAAGTGTATTTTCCTCCAGCGTCGACATCTGTGGAAAGGAAATTGAGCGTCTGGTTGCTGTGCTCTAGCTTATACTTGGTGTCGGAGTTGTTGCCCAAACTCCAGGAGTCGTACGGGATGTCATTGAAGAACCACTGTATATTACAGAAGTGGACGCTCTTGCACTGGAGAAGACGTTGCTGGCACTCGGTAGAGAACACACCGCTTGCCGTCTCATACTCAAAGGAAAGCTTATCTGTGAGAGTGGAGTAATGAAAAAGCTTACTGGGACCAGCTTGAGATCGAATACCTCACCACACAAGGAACCCTAACCCTAAACCTGATCCCAGGGAATAAGTGCAAGCCCTGACCCGAGGGCCTATTAACTTTGACCATAGGGCCTAACCCCTGTTGTAAGAAATCTAATTTTCAAGTTTATTCAGAGAATTGACACTTCAGAAAATACGATTGTCTCGCAGTCTCCTCCAGAAAGGAAAGATCGCCAAGCTTATCTGTGTTAGTGGGGTAATGCAAAAGCTTACTGGGACCAGCTGGAGATCAAATACCTCACAACACAAGGAGTTAACATCATATGAAAAATAATGTAATAAACCAAATCATTTTCAATTTTACAATCCATTTGAATTGACTTCACATGAAAAAGAATATAACAATGGTTTATCAAAGACAAGTTGTAAGTATTATACAGTTTAAAGAATGAACGCACATATGTGATGAAACATAAGCATAGAGCTTGAATCGTTACAACACCTTTTTAATATGTGATATATGACAAATAAAATTCCTAAAGGTTTGTGAACTATTGACATTTTTACGAAGAACAAGAAGAAAAAAACTAAAAAAAGAAGTATAGTGTTAAATCAATGATCTTCAATGATCTTTTTAGCACAAATGCATCTTATCACTCATATTCCACCCGCCAATACGCAGATTTTCATCACTTTCTTCCCAAAACTACAATCAGTGTACATTTCGTAAGTTGTAATGGAATTAAGTAATGGCATGACCTAGACAATGATAATTAACATAATAAAACTGTTGATAAATTTAAAAAAACTTTTTAATAATGAAATGTTCATGCAGTATAAAAAAACACGCCCAATTAAATAGTGATTAATTTGCTCCATATGTTTTGTAATGTTTTGTAATAAGTACTGTAAAGCACCGTCTAGGGGCGCATAGGGACACAGTGTCGCTTGACGCCATGTGCGCACATGGCTGGTGCTTTGCTGTAAACGTTTAATGCTCATATATAAGTCTCTTATAATTTGTTTCTGTATATATTCGTTTTCCCTCAATGATGATTTTGTTGATTTCTCTAATTTTTCGATAAATATGTCATGTTTGGTGCCCTAACCACAAGTGGAGTGAAAAGAAGGTACCTTAAGATACCCGATTCACCCCATGCAAGAAATGAACACAGATACATACTTCATTTTTTAATTTTTTATTCATTTATCGATTGGTTTTATTTAGCATTATTGTTATTATTATTAACTTTAATATTACAATTATCATTATCATTATTATCAGTATTATTATTATTATTATTGTTGTCATTATTTATTGTTATTCTGCTAATTATAATTGTTATTATTATCATTATCATTATTTATTATTATCATTGTAATTACTATATAATTATTTTGTAATTCCTTTCCTTTCCGTTCACTCGAACATCCAAATATAACCTCTATATTGTACTAGCCTGCTCAGATGTAAACATCACGGGTTCCAAAGCTCTAGCTTATTATTCATGCTGCATGAATTTTCTCCTCATTTCATTTCATTTGAATTCAGTCGTATTAAATCGGTACTTTAGATTACTGTTCCTGTTATTCAAAACTCTTATTGCACCCTATAATACCTTTTTCAAGCAACAGGAATAAATTTGAAAGAAAAATCTACAAGAAAACAGGAAAGAGACTTACAGCACTATGCCTTGTGAGAGACTAGACAGAAAAAATAACAAGGCAGATAAAGGGAAAAACAATAGCTCCAAATCATACGTAGTATACTAATAGTAATTAACATGTATATTCATGATAAATCTTGTCATTGACATCACATAATACAATTATATATTAATACAATATAATGAATGAAATATTTAAAAAATGTAATCAAATGCTTTGTTAATGCATGTACAAGTTGTAGCGTCTACTTACTACTACTACTATCAAGGTCCTTCAGACAATCCGTTGCTTCAGTCATGGTCTGATCCCCAAGAACTGACCAAACACTGAGCAATAGGAATACAAGTCGTCTCATCATGTCCAAGTCCCTCATATTATCATTAATGATTCTCCAAACAGGTCATTTGAAACTCAACAAGCTGAGAAGTTTCTTTTTCTACAAGTCATTGACGAATTCGTAGTTAATTTAGCAGTACCCTCGCCAGAGCCGCCTTGAGAACCTTGCGCGGTGGTTATGATAAGAAAAATAGAAATGAAATCGAATTGCCTCCGTTCTTCAAATAAATGTAATGCGGGTAGAACGATTGTTAAGAAGAGATCTGCATGCTGCGACCGTCGACCTACATGAAAATCGACAGTATGCAGGATCGATCGTGTTTGAACTTCTGCCCAAATTTGGAGGCATAATACAACGGAAGTCAATGGATATATTACTTCTGCTTTGTGGTACTATAATCAACAACATATCTCATTACAGGAAAGGACAAGGACACCCGGATACGCATCGTTTATACCATACGTTGGTAGATTTTGCTACGTAATTGTGGGCTTGTAAGTTTGTTCAGGCTGCTACCTCGAAACCATTGCATGGAGCGAAGATAGCTGACAGCAAAAGTGAAACTCAAACTTCCACTGATCATCTTTTTCTTTCTACTTTTTTCCGCTTGCAATAAAACTAGCTTCATATCCGGGTGGACTGCCCTTTATGTGCATCCGGATATATATAAATACATTTCGTATGTGTTTAAAAAATCCGGACTAGAAGAAATTGAGGATAGAGCATTTGCATCAGCAGCTCCTTCTCAGTGGAATAATTTCCTGCTTTCTCTTCAAACAACCAATATCCTTCAAAATGTAAAAGTCATACTTAAAGATAAAGTTGATTTCTGGTCATGCGATTGCATTGTGAAAGAAACGGTGTGGAATCAATCAGAGAAGTTATTATGTAGCGTTGGTAGTATTGGTGTGTACTGTAATCATTATCGTGCCTTCACTTAAACTGTATCATATTGTGAAAGGGGTGTCATTTAATACACACTGCTGCAAAGACCCCCCCCCCCCCAAACAAAAAAAAAAAAAAAAAAAAAAAAAATAATAATAATAATAATAATAATAATAAATCAATAAATAAATACATAATTTGGGTACGCAGAAAACCTCAATCTTATATTCTTTCATCAATATTCTACTTTAAACATGTTTCTTTTTAAAATCCTTTAACATTATGATACAGCTTAAGTGATAAACATTTTGGGGGTCCCAACATTTTAGAGGGGCTTTACAAAAGAAAAAATATCAGGTTTTTGGGTTGCCCTTTCGAATACAAAATTCTCTGAGAAGCAAAAAAAAAAAAAAGGGGTGGGGTCTTCACTCTAAGAATCTTCATTTCTTTTTATCTTCTTTACCCTTCCCCTACTTCTTATGCCGGGGAGGAGGCACGTACCATCTCCCTGTATCTGTCACTGATCGTGGATGTCAAAAAAGCCTTAACTGCATTGATAAAATATTATTCTTTGAATACGTCATGTTCGTAGGCACTGCTAATGGTTGTGCCAGCGAGCCCTGTAAATGGAGGCACTTGCAAGAACAGCTTGACCAGTTACACGTGCCTATGTGCAACACAGGAGATACAGGAACTCACTTTGAAATGTGTGAGTAAGTTCCAAATGTATCAAAGAGACTAAAAAATTATGGCTTGTTTAGATAAGCCGCGGTATAAAAAGAGAAGAAGAAGAAGAGAGAGAAAGAGGGAGAGAGAGAGAAAAAAAAGATAGAGAAGGAGACAAATAAGAGGAGAAAAGAAAGGAAAGGAGGAGGGAGGGAAACAAGAAATAGAAGGAGTAGAATAAATGGGAGGAGAGGAAGAAACAGAGGAAGAAGAGGGCAAGGAAAAAAGGTGTAGAAGAAGAGTGAGAATGTGAAATATACATGCATTGAGACTTCATGAGGCTGTGGCCCTCCCAACATACTTGGAGTAGTATTTTGAAAAGAAAAAAGTTACTGCAATCTTTGTTACGGTGCTCCTAACTTCTTTTAAAACGTTGATTTCGACTCTTAAAGAGAGAAGAAATATTTTAGCCGACCTGTTTGTTGGGTTTCATTGTCCTTTTCAATGTATGAACTACAATTAATCAATCTATCATCCAGTCAATCAATCAACCAATCAATCATCCTTCTACCCGACTAATCAACATCCTACCATATCAATCAATCAATATATCAATTAATCAACCAGTCGATCAACCAATCATCCAACCATTCAATCAATCAACCGATCAATCATCCTTCTACCCGACTAATCAACATCCTACCATATAAATCAATCAATAAATCAATTAATCAACCAGTCGATCAACCAATCATCCAACTATTCAATCAATCTGTCAACCAATTAATCATCCTACTACCCAACTAATCAACATCCTACCATATCAATCAATCAATATATCAATTAATCAACCAGTCGATCAACCAATCATCCAACTATTCAATCAATCAATCAACCAATCAATCATCCTTCTACCCGACTAATCAACATCCTACCATATCAATCAATCAATATATCAATTAATCAACCAGTCGATCAACCAATCATCCCGGCAACTAATCAATCAATCAATCAACCAATCAACCAATCAATCATCCTACTACCCAACTAATCAACATCCTACCATATAAATCAATCAATATATCAATTAATCAACCAGTCGATCAACCTAACATCCAACCAATTAACCAAACCTTCAATCAATCTATCAATCAATCAACCAGTCGAAATATCAATCGATCACTATCAGCTAAAATTATGTGCAAGGAGAAATGTAATCATAGAACAGAAAACCACACAAGAGAAAGCAATGCTTTCCAATGAAAAAGGGTATTGAACAATAACTGCCCATCTCATATTTATTTCATATTCTGCAGTTCTGAATTGAAGTATGTTTATCGTGCATATACAATGTATACAACTCAAATGTTATGTAAATCAAAAATAAATAAATGGGGTTCCATGGAGCCCTTTTATTATTGTATCATATTGTTCTAATCTGCATAATGTTTGTGAAAGTTGATCATATGAATTATGAGACCATTCCAGATCTTTGACATTTCTTTTTTAACGAGCACATGTTGTGATATTGGTTCTGTTGTGTATTTATATGAAGAATTCATTCCAATGGTCATGATGGTACATGGATATTTTGTTTTAAAAACCCAAGCACTAAATAAAATGAGACAGAAAATCATGTTAAAAACAATGGAAACATTATTAAGAATCGATAAGTGTGCAAATGTGACAAATTAAAGCTTACATCTAAAATTATTTAACAAAGGCCCTGATTCGACCAATCCACCTTTCATTCTTGACAAACATCAAACATCACACATACGAGGGGAATGGATAATTCAGTTAAAAACTGTATGAATACACATATATATACATACATATAACCCTACATGGTACATTAAGTAGACATCATAAAAATCCTAACCCTAACCCTAAAACCTAACCCTAACCCTAACCTTAACCCTAATGTCTACTTAACGAATCATTTTTTCACTCCAAATGTCCCTTCAATGACGCCTTTAGTGAAATTACATATATAAAGAGAGATATACAGTGCGTCCCAGAAAAAACGAAACCGAGAATTATCGATGTTTTATCATAACTTAATCGAAATTATAATTAATATATGACACATATTTGTAAAGCCTAGATCCTTTTCTTTCTTTTGATTCAACTCATATGTTGCATATTTAACGGATGAGTGATTAAAAACAATTTGAAGAGAGGAAACCAAAAAATGTCATTTGGTGTACGGTATCTGAATTTCAAAGAGAAAATCACATTTCTAGAAACTGTTCAATTTCTGCCCTTTCACATGACACCTCAATCAGGAAAAATGAGCTTGGAATAAGAAAGTTCTGTTTGTTTAAAGTAAGGCTTGTTTTTCCATAATTTTATTAAACGAATTCGTTTTCACTGGGTGCCTGTCGTAGCAACAAGCAGAATTGAAAAAGACTTATCTCCGTTTCGTTGACAACTAGCCATGCATCAAGTTTTTCGTCTTCTTTGTGCATGACTGATCGTCAACAAAACGGAGTTAAGTCTTTTGCCAACTCTGTTTGTTGCTACCGCAGGCAGCCAGAGAAAATAAACTCGTTTAATCAAATTATGGAAATGCAAGCCTTACTTTAAACAAACAGAACTTTGTTATTCCTGGCTCATTTTTCCTGATTGAGGTGTCATATGAAAGGGCAGAAATTGAAATTTCTAGAAATGTGATTTTCTCTTTGAAATTCAGATACCGCCTGCCAAATGACTTTTTGGTTTCTTCTCTTCAAATGTTTTAAATCGCTCATGCGTTAAATATGCATCATAGGAGTTGCACAAAATGAAAGAGGAGAATGTAAGCTTTACAAATATGTGTCATTTAGTAATCATAGTTGTGATTAAGTTATGATAAAACATCGATAAATCTCGTTCCGTTTTTTCTGGGGCGCACTGTATAGCGCTCGATCCACATCAGCTGGAAGCCTATCGGTTCGGATCGGAATTAGTTGTAAAAAAGAGATAGAAAGCAAATATACCAAGCATTTAGTTCGAAAGTATAGTGAAAATTATATATCTCCGGAGGGACTGGCAATAGTTACTATTTTTTCTCTCGAAATTATACCTTCTGTTTCTAGTGCGGCGCGATGGTCATGATACCAAAGTTTGACGTCAGTGCCAAACCTTTTACATGACAACACGACGAGGGAAAGGAGGATGGTCATTGTCGCAACCACGACCACCACAATGGTTGTGTGCGTGACCTTGACTAAAGGTTTGTCTGTGATCGCTGTGAGAAATTGAATAAAGAAACACGCACGTATGAGATGCTGATAAATTAATGTGATCGAGAGCACTGTGGTATTACAGGTGGAGGCTCATGATTCTCATATGACAGGTCCCGGGTTCGATCGTTGCTCGGTGCTTGATATCCTTGGAAGAAATGTTTCATCCCTCTGGTCCTATGTGTATTAATGGGGACCTTGCAATGGTTAAATGGTAATAGCTCCATCTGTAATAAGCCTACCCTGGGTAATAAACCCATTGCCTTCTGGAGCCGGAGGACTTCTGTGTTAAAACCCTATGGGAGTGGGAGGATTCAGTAGTCAATGGGTTCAGTCGACCAGTTGGGCAGAATCTACATGAACATCTAAAACTTCACACCTGAACCTATCCCAATTTCTTTCAGAATCCAATTTAGGTCAAGTCGTAGTAAAGACGGAGTCACGTCGTGGTCACGTCATAGTTAAGATGTAATCAAATGGTTGTAAATTCGTGACCATGTCAAAGACAAACCAAATCGTCGTAAAGTCGTAAGGTGTCTACACGGTCTAAGGATATACTTACCAAGCGAGAGTGTAAGGTTGACCTTCGTTATGAACTGGGAGATCCTACACATGACCTGGTACCTCCCCAAAGCCTCTTCAGTCACATTAGTGATGTTCAGCCATGTAGACAAAATCTTGAAAGGCTTCCTGGGTAAAGGGAGTCAAGTATAAACAAATACCTAAACATGTATATCACCCTTATACATGTACGTCACGGATTCTCGAAAATCGATTTCAAACAATGAAATGAAATTTGGATTAATTGATGAATCGTATCCGCGCCAAAAGGTTGTTCAAAACAAGATAAAAAATGAATCATAACTTCTCCTTGCATTGTTTGATAATCCGTGGTAAGTTTAGGATTCCCTGTCGGTGGGGGAGGGGGGGGGGGGGGGGCAAGAGATTGGAAACGCACAAAATATTTTTCAAAAATGAAGGAAAACAGAACTGTTTACTTGTTTAGAATTTGCTTCGGTGGGCAACTACCCCTTTGGCAGAACTATAAGCATTACAACTGTGTTTTGCCCCTCTTGAAGTCAAGGTCTGGATACGCCCCTGGTAAGAAGTTAATAAAAACGAAAAATCTTGCTTACCTTTGACAAGTCTGAGTTTGGGTGACATTTTCGTCTTCTTTTCTGCTCCCATATGAGAACTCAGTGCCAGGGATGTCATAAAAGTCCACCAGTTGAAATCCCCCGTATGTCTGGTTCAGCTTTCTCCAACTCTTCCGCAAGAAGGCGCCGGGGTTTCGATACTTGAACTGGCAGAAGAAGGAGGCGTTCCCGCCAAGAACGGCCATCTGATCCTTGCAAACAACGCTGGATGATTCATACGGGATGGGTTTATTGATCCAAAGGCGCTCTGCACAGAGATGGAGGAGTGAGAATGAGAGAGAGAAAGAGAGAGAGAGAGGGGGGAATAAGGGGGAAGGGGGGGGGGTAGAAAGAGAATAAAACAAGAGAAAGAGAGAGATTGTTATAACTATCATTATTACCATCATAATTATTATCACCATGATTATTATTATGATTTTTATTATCATCATTATAATATTTATTATTATCAATGATAATATTATTGTTAACATTTCTGTTATCATTATGATTTTTATTATTAACAATGATATTATTATTGTTATATTATTATTACTATTATAATCTATATTTATCATTATTATGATTATTATTCTCCTTTTCAGCGCTTCACCCTTCATCTCCCGCCCCTGCTTACCTGCGATACGCATGTTGATACTCCGAGTAATGTTCTTCACACCGTTCGACACCACGCAAGTGTATTTTCCTCCAGCGTCGACATCTGTGGAAAGGAAATTGAGCGTCTGGTTGCTGTTCTCTAGCTTATACTTGGTGTCGGAGTTGTTGCCCAAACTCCAAGAGTCGTACGGGATGTCATTGAAGAACCACTGTATGCTACAGAAATAAAAGCTCTCACACTGGAGAAGACGGTGCTGGCACTCATTGGAGAACACCAGCTTCGCAGTCTCTTCCTTAAAGGAAAGCTCGCCAAGCTTATCTGTGGGAGTAGAGTAATGCAAAAGCTTACTGGGACCAGCTGGAGATCGAATACCTCACAACACAAGGAATTAACATCACATGAAAAAGAATGTAATATAACAAATCATTTTCAATTTTACAATCCATTTATATTGATTTCACATGAAAAAAAATTAACAATGGTTTATCAAAGACAAGTTGCAAGTATTATACAGTTTAAAGAATGAACACACAAAGGTGATGAAACATAAGCAAAGAGCGGAATCGTTACAACACCTTTCAAATATGTGATATATGACAAATAAAATTCCTAAAGGGTTGTGAACTATTTACACTTTTTACAAAGAACAAGAAGAAAAAACTAGAAAAAAAGAAGTATATTAATAAGTCAAAGAGCTTTAATGATCTTTTTAGCACAAATGCCTCTTATCACTCATATTTCACCCGTCAAATACGCATATTTTCATCACTTTCTTCCCAAAACTACAATCAGTCAAAATTCCTTAATTTGTAATGGAATTAAGTAATCGAATGACCAAGACAATGATTTTTAACTATTAAAGTAAAATTGTTGATAAATCAAAAAAAAAATGAAGAATGAAATGTTCATGCAGTATAACAAAAAAAGTCCAATTAAATAATGAATAATTTGCTCCACATGTATTGTAATAAGTACTGTAAAGCACCGGCTAGGGACGCATAGGGACGTGGTGTCGCTTGACGCCGTGTCCTATGTGCGCACATTGCTGGTGCTTTTCTGTAAACGTTTTATGCTCATATATTGTATAGGTTTATATAATATTGTTATTGTATATATTTGTTTTCGGTTAATGTTGATTTTGTTGATTTCTCTAATTTGTCTATATATACATGTATGTCATGGTGTTACCAAAATGTCCGGTAAAGGGGTACTTTTCATGCACCAAAATCCGGCTCGTACATACACAAAATTGACTTTACACACCGGACTTAGGGGGTGTTTTCAAAAGGAGGGAACACGCTTAATTATGCGTGCCCTAAATAACACTGAGTGGGGGGGGGGGGGGGGGGGGGGGGCCGGGCCTAACCACAAGTGGAGTGAAAAGAAGGTACCTATCAAGATAAAGAGGCCTCTGTACGTTCCGATACCCGATTCACACCAAGAAATGAACACAGGTACATACTTCATTAATTTATTTGTGTATTCATTTATTGATTGGTTTTGTTACAATTATCATCATCATTATTATTATTATTATTATTATTATTATTATCAGGTGGGCTGTATAACGTACAGACCACCTTATAATTTCGTTAGAATTGCCTTTATTTATTTATTTATCAGGTGGGCTGTATCTAATACAGACCACCTTATATTTTTGTTAAAATCGCCTTTATTATTTATTTATTTATTATTTATCAGGAGGGCTGTATAACGTACAGACCACCTTATAATTTCGTCAGAATTGCCTTTGTTTATTTATTTATTTATTTATTTATTATATATTTTTCTTATTTCTAACCACTTTTTTGTTGGCAAGATAACTTGGAAATGGCTCAATCAAATGCCTTGAAATTTGGCACACATATGTATAGGCATATGTACAAAGCACAATAACGTTTTCAACATTGACATTCACTGATGACGTCATCTAGGTGCCATTTTGTAAAATTTTACGAAAATCAACTCATGATCATATCTTCATAACCAAAAGTTATTTCTCATTCATATTTATCATGATCAAGGTCAATATCCGTTTGGTCAATTTCAGGTCAAATAACGCGCTCAAAATCGTCTCAAAATCATTTTGCATACGTTTTAGGCCATTCTAAGCATTTTATAAAAAATCGCGCACACGCGCATGCGCGCGCGTTTTCGCGCGTAAAACTATTGCACAACATAGAATTGCCTTTTTTTTTCTTTCATAATATTTCACATATATTTACAAACAAATTGATACCACGTTTGTCTCTTTATGACTATTAATAATGGATTGATCGACCGTTTAACAAAAATTTCCGTGCGCGCGAGGTCTTGTAATACATAGCAAATATGGGCAAAAACATGCCTATACAAAATCCATTGTAGCTCTTTAGGATGCAAGGTGACCCCAATTTGTTTTCATATTTTAATAGAGTATGATTCGGAGATATTGTTTCATGTCTCATTTGACCCTCAATTAACTCATGACGTCATCATAATGGCCTCCGAACTCAAAATTCCAATTTGCATATTATGACGTCAGCATATTTATGGAAATTGATTGTATCTCTGTAAATATTGATCGATTTTCTTCCAGATTTTGATATGTTCTAGCTGAGACAATTTTCTACAAATGCATTTGCTATTATATTTCATTTTGACAAAGGAATCATGGCGTATTTTTGCGATTAAAAGAGGCATGTCAATTTTTCACATTTTGCGTGTATTCTCTATGGGACATGAGTTTTTCTCAAAACTCGATTCTACATTCCCGTCTTTCGCGAGCAATATCTACGTCGTTTTAGCTTCGTTTACGCTGAACTTCGAGTATGTTGTAGCTGAGACAATAAGCTATCTCAAATGTGCCCTTTATTTTGTCTCAAATTTTAGTTGGACCAGCCCACCTATACTTGTTCCAAACAAGTATTACAAATCTAGTTATAATTGTTATCATATCATTATTATCATCTGTACTATCAGCATAATCTACAATGGCAGTAGTAGGTATAGTACATGCAGAAGTAGACCTAATAGTAGAGGTATCATTCTGATCATAATTATTCTGATTATCTTTTGCAATACGTCTAGACGATAAACTCATGACAATTGACAATTGTCATGAAATATTGTCTTTAAGCTTACCATTAAATGCATCTGGTTCGAATTTTGCTGAGGTATTTGGTACTGGATGATTTTAATGGTAAAAATGAACTTGTGTCCTATTCATTCTAGTCTTATTCATTTGCATTATGTTTTATTCATTCAAGATCTAATGTTTCTGACTGTTTTCAAAACAATATCTTTTTTGTCGATCATAGTTCTATGTAGCTTGATATCTCACGGTAATTTTGAGAGAAAAGCAATTGCAAGCAATGATTTCTGAATTGTAGCGACAATCGCGTTCGCCTTTGCTGTTCTTCAATAATATTTGAAAAGCAGTACTAATTCATTTTTCAAGGACTCATGATAAATTCGTTTAACAGTTGATTACCCTCGGTTGATTCTTTTGTTCGGATTATTTGGCGGGGAAAATAGAAGTGAATGTATTATTATTCTTATTTGTTCATCGTCTCTACGATGCTCTTTGAATCAAAAACAGCTTTTAGTGTTAGGCTTACTGAAAGAAATTTCAATTGTTGTTAAGAAATTTTCGGTTGCACTCTGTAGATTATGATGATGTGTTTGATCTTTTTTTCAATACAAGATCAAACACATGATGAAAATCTACTGGCTGCATGCCAATAAGTTCTTGACAACAATAACAAAAATGTGAGCTAGTGCTATTCGGTGTGGCGTACACATGGCAATCACATGGTAGATAAAATTATGATCCTCAGTACTGGGTCAAATAAATTAAAGAGAACTGAATTTGAACCCGGGCCATAGGCTACCCCCTCTCGTTCTCTCTCCCTCTCTCTCCCTCTTCGTCGCCTTACTTTTCCATCTCTTACCTCCCTGTGCATTTGTATGCCTCGATAATACAGAAAATAAACAATAAGATTCTTCCTCTTCCCCTCCTTCTTCCTAGTACATGTAGTAGGAGTAGTACTAGAAGCAGTATCACAATAATAATGACATCAATTATTATTATGGTTGGTGGTGTTACTAATGTTATTTTTGTAAATATTATGTTTTTTATCGTGATTATTATCCTTATCATGATTATTATCGTCAATATAAATTATTATTGTAATTATAATTATTATAATCATTATTATTGTTATCATGATGATGAATATGAACATGATGATTTTGATGACGATTAGTATAAGTATATAGTATTATTATAATTGTTATCATATCATTATTATCATCTGTATTATCAGCATAATCTACAATGGCAGAAGTGTAGTATAGTACATGTAGAAGTAGGCCTAATAGTAGAGGTATCATTCTGATCATTATTATTCTGATTATCTTTTGCAATACGTCTAGACGATAAACTCATGAAAATTGACAATTTTCATTAATCATTGTCTTTAAGCTTACCATTAAATGCATCTGGTTCGAATTTTGCTTAGGTATTTGGTACTGGATGATTTAAATGGTAAAAACGAACTTGTGTCCTATTCATTTTAGTCTTATTCATTTGCATTATGTTTTATTCATTCAAGTTCTAATGTTTCTGACTGTTTTCAAGACAATATCTTTTTTGTCGATCATAATTCTATGTAGCTTGATATCTCACGGTAATTTTAAGAGAAAAGCAATGCAAGCAATGATTTCTGAATTGTAGCGACAATCGCGTTCGCCTTTGCTGTTCTTCAATAATATTTGACAAGCAGTACTAATTAATTTTTCAAGTACTCATGATAAATTCGTTTAACAGTTGATTACCCTCGGTTGATTCTTTTGTTCGGATTATTAGGCGGGGAAAATAGAAGTGAATGTATTATTATTCTTATTTGTTCATCGTCTCTACGATGCTCTTTGAATCAAAAACAGCTTTTAGTGTTAGGCTTCCTGAAAGAAATTTTAATTGTTGTTAAGAAATTTTTGGTTGCACTCTGTAGATTATGATGATGTGTTTGATCTTTTTTGTGTTCCAAACAAGTATTACAAATCTAGTCAGGTGGGCTGTATAACGTACAGACCACCTTATAATATCGTTAGAATTGCCTTTATTTATTTATTTATTTATTTATTTATTTTTCTTACATCTAACCACTTTTTTGTAAGCACGATGACTTGAAAATGGCTTAATCAAATGCCTTCAAATTTGGCACACATATGTATAGGCATTTGTACAAAGCACAATAACGTTTTCAACATTGACCTTTACTGATGACGTCATCTAGGCGCCATTTTGTAAAATTTTACGAAAATCAACTCATGATCATATCTTCATAACCAAAAGTTTTTTCTCATTCATTTTTATCATGATTAAGGTCACTATCCGTCCGGTCATTTTAAGGTAAAAAAATGCGCGCGTATGCGTACGTCCGCGCGTCGGTACGCGCGCAAAGTTTCAAAATGCTCAGAAAAAACTCAAAATCATTTTGCATACGTTTAAGGCCATTTTTTATAAAAAATCTCGCACACGCGCATGTGCGCGCGTTTCGCGCGTTTTGACATTTTGCAACATAGAATCGCCAAATTTTCTTTGTCATCATATTTTGCACATTTTTCCAAGCATTTTGATACCTTGTTCATCTTTTTCTGACCATTAATAACGGAGTGAGTGTCCGTTAATAAGATACATGTCCGTGCGTGCGAGCTCTTGTAATACATAGCATATATGGGAAAAAACATGCCCATACAAAATCCATTGTAGCTCTTTAGGATGTAAGGTGACCCCTATTTCTTTCATATGTTGATAGAGTATGAATCGGAGATATGATTTCATGTCTCATTTGACCCTCAATTAACTCATGACGACATCATAATGGCCTCTGAACTCAAAATTTCAATTTGCATATTTTGACGCCAGCATATTTTTGGAAAATTGATTGTATCTCTGTAAATATTGTTCAATTTTCTTCCAAATTTTGATATGTTCTAGCTGAGACAATTCTCTATACAAATGCAGTTACTACGATCATTCATTTTGGCAAAGGCATCATGACTATTTTTTGCAATTAAAGGAGGCATGTCAATTTTTCACATTTTGCGTGTATTCTCTATGGGACATTACTTTTTCTCAAAACTCGATTCTACATTCCCGTCTTTCGCGAGCAATATCTACGTCGTTTTAGCTTCGTTTACGCTGAACTTCGAGTATGTTGTAGCTGAGACAATAAGATATCTCAAATGTGCCCTTTATTTTGTCTCAATTTTTTGTTGGATCAGCCCACCTATACTTGTTCCAAACAAGTATTACAAATCTAGTTTATTTATTTATTCTTTATTTTTCTTACTTCTAACCACTTTTTTGTAAGCACGATTACTTGAAAATGGCTCAATTAAATGCCTAGCCTATCCGATATGCGTCGGGCTTTACAAGTAATCAAATCGCGTTTATATGGAGAGTAACAATTGGAGCGGTCAGCCCGAGCGCCTATCATCACTTGTGCATGCGAAAAGTTTTATTTTCTTTTATGTACGATGTTTCGTTCGTAGAAAATCTACGAACCCCCAAAGCTCTTTCATGAATATTTATGTAGCATGGACCAAAATAGGCCAATGAGCGATGGGGAACGCGGAGATGATATTTGATTGGTTGAATCAAAGTGATCGATCACCAAATAAGGCTAGTCTTATGAATCATGCATGAAATACGCTCGTCACACATACGATACACAATATATGAATAATGATGAGTTGACCAGTGATGATAGGCGCTCGGGCTGACGCCCGCGCCGATGTCAGTCTCCCAAACGCGATTAGTACACTTGCCATTTAGCCCGACGCCTATCGGATAGGCTATCAAATGCCTTGAAATTTGGCACACATATGTATAGGAATATCTACAAAGCACAATAACGTTTTCAACATTGACCTTTACTGATGACGTCATCTAGGCGCCATTTTGTAAAATTTTACGAAAATCAACTCATGATCATATCTTCATAACCAAAAGGTATTTCTCATTCATATTTATCATGATCAAGGTCAATATCAGTCCGGTCAATTTCAGGTCAAAAACGCGCGCGTGTGCGTACGTCCGCGCGTCAATGCGCGCGCAAAATTTTAAAATGCTCAAAATACATTCTAAGCATTTTATATAAAATCGAGCACACGCGCATGCGCGCGCGTTTTTCGCGCGTAAAACTATAACACAACATAGAATTGCCATTTTTTTTCGTTCATAATATTCCACATATTTTTACAAACAAATTGATACCATGTTTGTCTCTTTATGACTATTAATAACGGAATGATCGACCGTTTAACAAAAATTTCCGTGCGCGCGAGCTCTTGTAATACAAAATCCATTGTAGCTGCAAGGTGACCCCAATTTTGTTTTCATATTTTGATAGAAAATAAATTGGAGATATGATTTCATGTTTCATTTGACCCTCAATTAACTCATGACGTCATCATAATGGCCTCCGAACTCAAAATTTCGATTTGCATATTATGACGTCAGCATATTTTTTGAAAATTGATTGTTTCTCTAAAAATATTGATCAATTTTCTTCCAAATTTTGATATGTTCTACCTGAGACAATGTTCTACAAATGTGGCTGCCACATTTTTTCATTTTGACAAAGGCATCATGGCGTATTTGTGCGATTAAAGGAGGCATGTCAATTTTTCACTTTTTGCGTGTATTCTCTATGGGACATGACTTTTTCTCAAAAATGGATTATACATTCCCGTCTTTCGCGAGCAATATCTCCGTCGTTTTAGCTTCGTTTACGCTGAACTTTGAGTATTATGTAGCTGAGACAATTAGCTATCTCAAATGTGCCCTTGATTTTGTCTCAAATTTTAGTTGGATCAGCCCACCTATACTTGTTCCAAACAAGTATTACAAATCTAGTTATTATTATTGTTTCCATTACTATTGTTATTCTGTTAATTATAATTGTTCTTATTATCATTATCCTTATAATTATTATTATCATAGTCATTGTTATCATCATAATTATTATCATAATTATTATCATTATCATTATTTTGTTAATTCCTTTCCTTTCCGTTCACTCGCACATTGCTCCGGTTGTCTCATTTTCGCCAGCACAAACGTAGCTAGTTCGCGTATATAGCAGACGGCAATCGGCGGATCAGACGACACTTGACGGTGATTTTGTATGTGAGATTGCTTTGCTAAATATAAAATACAAGAATCTTTTCCATATCTTTAAACTATCATTGATATCTGATAATTAAACAGTTAGTAAAATATACCTACCAAACTACATAATACAATGACATACTTGACTGAAAGTAGGGGAGTTTGATGTGGTGCACAATTGCACCCCTCTGTTAATAATCGAATAGTCCATGGTGTTCATGAATATTCATGTTTTTGCTTACCTCGGCAAAATGCTTGCCTATACTAAATGGACAAATTACGGTGGGGGGGGGGGGGGGGGGTGGATGAAATGGACATAATGAACAAATCAGAACTGATCTATGATAATTCATGCTTCTTATCCTTCGTGTGCTTGACTTATAACCTTACAATCGCATGGTAAATTGAGTCCAAAGTTCGACTTGTTGTACATGTGTTATATAGGCAATGACGAGCTTCCGACCTATTTTGATCAAATTACGGTGGGTGAACTTTCAAAAGCCAATGGGACATGAGGGTTCCAATGAAAGAGCTAGTGATAACGTACGTCGGGTGGATGTGCTTTTCGTTTTAAAAAAAAATATATAAAAATTTAACGATTTTTTTTTTCCGGGTAAAAGTCCATAGGCTAACGTACATGTTAGGCAGCTGGACTTTGCCGATAGGGGGCGTTCTCAAATGAGACTAAACAGAGCTATATGAACATCCAAATATAACCTCTAAATTGTACTAGCCTGCTCAGATGTAAACATCACGGGTTCCAAAGCTCTAGCTTATTATTCATGCTGCATGAATTATCTCCTCATTTCATTTATATTCAGTCGTAATGAATTGGCACTTAAGATTACTCTTCCTGTTATTCAAAACTCTTTATTGCACCCTATGAAACCTTTTTCAAGCAACAGGAATAAAGTTAAAAGAAAAACCATAAAAAAACGGGAAAGAGACTTTGAGCTCTTAATGCCTTGTGAGAGACTAGACAGAAAAAATAACAAGGCAGATAAAGAGAAAATCAAAAGCTCCAAATGGAAAAAATATATATGTAATACGTAGTAGCCTTTACTAATAGGGGCCCTAAAACCATTCAGTTTATGATGTAATCAAGTTAGAATATGTTGATTGATGTACTATTACCAGTCTCTTTTTTATGTAACTGATTATATCATGCTTTGTGTGGTTTTGAATAAAATGAACTGAACTGAACTGAACTGAATAGTGTTTAACATGTATATTCACTGTAAGAAAATACTTAATTAATGCATGTACAAGTTTAGGGTGTACTAACTACTACTTACTGTTATCAAGGTCCTCCACACAATCCATTGCTTCAGCCATGGTCTGAACGCCGAGAACTGACCAAACACTGAGCAATAGGAATACAAGTCGTCTCATTACTTCCAAGTCCCTCATATTATCCTTAATGATTCTCCAAACAGATGATTCGAAACTCAACAAGCTGAGAAGTTTCTTTTTCTACAAGCCATTGACGAATTCGTAGTTAATTTAGCAATACCCTCGCCAGAGCCGCCGTGAGAACCTTGCGCGGTGGATATGATAAGAAAAAATAGAAATCGAATCGAATTGCTTCCGTTCTTCAAATAAAAGTAATGCCTGTTGAACGATTGTTAAGAAGAGATCTCATTACAGGAAAGTACAAGGATACCCGGATACGCAGTGTTTATACTATACGCCGGTAGATTTTGCTAGTTTGTTCAGGCTGCTACCTCGAAACCATTGCATGGAGCGAAGAGAAACTCAAACTTACACTGATGATCGGTTTTTTCTACTTTTTCTGCTCGCAATAAAACTAGCTTCACATCCGGGTGGACTGCCCTTTATGTGCATCCGGATATATATAAATACACTTCGTATTTGTTTAAAAAAATCTAGACTAGAAGAAATTGGGGATAGAGCATTTGCATCAGCAGCTCCTTCTCAGTGGAATAAGTTACTGTTTTCTCTTCAAACAACCAATACCCTTCAAAATGTTAAAGTCATACTTGAAGATAAAGTTGAGTTCTGGTCATGCGATTGCATTGTGAAAGAAACTGTGTGGATTCGATCAGGAAAAGTTTATTATGTAGCATATAAGTATTGGTGTGTACTGTAATCATTATGGTGCCTTCATTTAAATTGTATCATAATGTGAAAGAGAATGTCATTTAATACACACTGCTGCAAAGATCCCCCTAAAAAAAAAAGAGTTTGGAGAAAAAAATAATATTGATAAAAGAATACATAATTTGGGTTTGCTGTGGTACGCAGAGCACCTACATTTTGTATTCTTTCATCAATATCGATTTTAAACCCATTTGTTTTAAAAATCCTTTCACATTATTATACAGTTTAAGAGAAATTTAGAGAAAGTCATCAGGTTTTGGTATGCCCTTTCGAATACAAAATTCTCTGAGAAGCAAAAAAAAAAAAAGGGGGGGGGGTGGAGGTCTTCACCCTCAGAATCTTCAATTCTTCATCTTCTTTACCCTTCCCCTACTTTTTTTGTTATGCCGGGGAGGAGGCACGTACCATCTCCCTGTATCAATCACTGATCATGGATGTCAAAAAAAGCCTTAACTGAATTGATAACATATTATTCTTTGTTACATCATGTTCCTAGGCACTGCGGATGGTTGTGCCAGCGAGCCCTGCTATAATGGAGGCACTTGCAAGAACAGCTTGATTAGTTACACGTGCCTATGTGCAATGCAGGAGATACAGGAACCCACTGTGAAATCTGTGAGTATAAGTCATAATGTATCAAAGAGACTCAAAAAGTATGACTTGTTCAGATATGCCGCGGTATAAAAAGAGAAGAAGAAGATAGAGAGAGAAAGGAGAGAGAGAGAAAGAGAGAGAGAAAGAGAGAGGCGGGGGGGAGAAGAAGAAGAAGAAAAACAGAGAGAGGAGGAGAGAAATAGGAGGAGAAAAGAAAGGAAAGGAGGAGGGAGGAAAACAAGAAACAGAAGGAGTAGAATAAATGGGAGGAGAGGAAGAAACAGAGGAAGAAGAGGGCAAGGAAAGAAGGTATAGAAGAAGAGTGAGAATGTGAAATAAACATGCATTGAGACTTCATAAGGCTGGGGCCCTCCCAACATACTTGGAGCAGTATATTGAAAAGGAAGAAGTTACTGCAATGTTGGATACGGTGTTCCTAACTTACTTTAAAACGTTGATTTCGACTCTAAGAGAGAGAAGAAATGTTTTAGCCGAGCTCTCTTGGGTCTCATTCTCCTTTTTTATATATAAAAAACAATTAATCAATCTATCATCCAGTCAACCAATCAATTAGCCAATCAATCAACCAGTCGATCAACCAATCATCCAACTAATCAATCAATCAATCATCCAACTAATCAACATTCTATCATATCAATAAATTAATCAACCAGTCGATCAACCAATCATCCAACTAATCAACATTCTATCACATCAATCAATTAATCAACATTCTATCATATCAATCAATTAATCAACATTCTATCATATCAATCAATTAATCAACCAGTCGATCAACCAGTCGATCAACCAATCATCCAACTTATCAACATTCTATCATATCAATCAATTAATCAACATTCTATCATATCAATCAATAATTAATCAACGAGTCGATCAACCAGTCGATCAACCAATCATCCAATTAATCAATCAATCAATCATCCAACTAATCAACATTCTATCATATCAATCAATTACTCAACATTCTATCATATCAATCAATTAATCAACATTCTATCATATCAATCAATTAATCAACATTCTATCAACCAGTCGTTATGCCAATCGATCATTATCAGCTAAAATTGTGTGCAAAGAGATATTTAATCATAGAACAGAAAACCACACAAGAGAAAACAATACTGTCTCATGAAAAATGGTATTTATTTCATGTTCTTCAGTTCTGAATTGAAGTATGTTTATTGTGTATATATACAACTCGAATGATATGTAAAGCAAAAATAAATAAATAAAAAGAGAATGGGGTTCCATGGAAGAGCCCTTTCATCTTGTATCATAAACAAACAAACAAATATTGTTATAATCTGTAGGATATTTGTAAAAGTGGATCATACGGAATATGAGGCAATTCCAGATCTTTGACATTAATTTTGTTTTTTAACAAGCATATTTTGTGATATTGGTTCTGTTTTGTATTTATACGAAGAGTTAATTCCAATGGTCATGATGGAAGATGGATATATATATATATATATTTAAAGTTTACTAAAGAAAAATGAGACAGAAATCATGTTAAAAACAATGGAAACATTATTAAGAATTGATAAGTGTGCAAATAACTGGATTGTTAAAGATGAATTTAAATGTTCAGAAGACGGCCAATGGTAATTTATTATCAATTGTGTTAACACATTACATTGCCTATTATAATCGACAACTGTACAACATTTCGGAAATGATATATTGGTAATTTTTTTAGTAAATTTTCTCTGATGTTCTTCCAAATTTGCATAATAACAATGATAATGCTCACCAATAATTTGTTTTACCTCTCCCCAGAACTCAACCATCTCTTTAAGCTGAAAAGAGTGTTGCCATGTTGACTATATGTATCCTGGATTGCTTTCATTGTCAATCAAATGAGGCCCCTTTTTAGGTCTTAGGAAGAATTGAAAGATGGAGAGAGAGGAGTTGGATGTGTTTGAATCCGGCTGATATTCTTGGAATGAGTTAAGGTTGTCAGGTTCGTTTGCGTGGACAAGGTGGGAAGGTGAGACAAGTGAAGACGAGGCGGAAGATCCATAACTGGATGATAAGGACATCGGCTCCGTTGGCGACAGCGGAGGAGACGTCGTCGTCGACATATAGGATATCTCTGAGGACTGAGATGAAGGTCGGTTCTGCCGGGACGAGCCCGAAGCTTTCCCGACGACGATTCGACCAGAACTTGATGACTCCGGCCCAGATAACGCTGTTAAATGTTGTAGGCTGAAATCGACTGCATATGGTCTTTCAGTAGTTAGCAATGATGGGGTCGTCAATGATATCGATGACGAGATATTCGACGGCGTTGCGGCTGACATTACCGGCATCGTACTATACGATGAGTGTTCACTCGGTAAATTACTGCTTCGTCGACGCGGTGGTAGTCGGAGTCGTAACCGCTTCATTGCCCAATCATCGAGACACGTCTCGCCCTTCTGCTTCCATTTCAAACATGTGACATCCTTGATCACGTGGTCGATCAGCTTGGCATTCGAGTCGGTGTTCGACAAGGAGGTCGGCCCGGAGTCTCGGTAGAGCAGCGGAATGACGTTTGGGTGCATGGTGTCCAACGCGTGATGGAGTTCAAACAAATGCCATTCGTTTCCTGAAAGATCGTTCCCAGAAAACGATGGCGATGATTGAGACGACGACGATGATGAGGAGGAAGTCAGTTGTACAGCTGGAGTATGTATCATTCCTGATGTAGACTGCGATGATGAGGTCGATGAATGCCGGTAGAAGTCTGCTGAAAGTAACACGATGCAGCGGCGGCTTTTTGTCAGCGCCTCCACGATTTCTTCACTTTCAACTAATGGTGCAAACAGAATGAGGAAAACAGAATATACATTTTGCCGAAGAAACGTATGATCAGTGGTTGTAAATTGGGATCGAAGTATGCCTACCAATGTTTATACATAATTAAGATATCATCATTAAAGACATCTAGATATTGTACTTGTTCGTTTCCCCAATAAGTATCCTCTGGTCCAGGATTCGGTTTTTGGTTAAAAAGGGGAACGGTCTTACTTTGATCAAACTTAAGCCTACATTGTCACTCGAAGTAGCAGTCAACATGCGCGAAAGAAGAGTGAATGTACAAATATTTGATCTGTAAATCCTATCGCAAGCGCCACGTAATTTTGTTAGATTTTGTGAATAACAGAACTTTACTGACGGGAGTGGTAAAAAAGTAAAATAGAACTAACCAGAACCGAATGTTGCGTCTCTTTCTCGTATGAATAGTTTATACTGGTCCTGCAAACTCGGGTAGAGAATGTTGTCGACAAAGGATTTATCCTGGCCTTCATAACATGAAATGATGTATGCGTCGTAGAGTTTGTTATCTATCTCTGGAGAAAGGAAGAGAAAGAGAGAGAGAGAGAGAGAGAGAGAGAGAGAGATATGGTTAGAGAGGAGAGGTGGGGGAGGGGAGGAAACAAATAAATACATTCGAATAATTGACAAAATTAATCATGCACATTGATTGATTTATGGTCACATAAAATCATACATAGAAAAAGGGGTCGTCAAAAGCATATCTTGAACTGACCCCTTTGACAAATATTGTGTTCATATCATGAAAGCATTTATGCGTCCTAGATTTTGTATCTATTTCTGGTTTTAAAAAAGAGGGAGAGAGAAAGGGAGGGGGGAACAATCTTAACAACAATGATAATAGCTAGATTAATTTTGCGTTCATATCCATCCCAGGGGATGCTCGTGTCTCAATTATAATTTATCAACGCGCCCAAGGAATACATTCCTACCAGGGTGGAGAGTGTCATTTAGATGAATTGCCAAATGAATGTATTGTGATGGAATGCCACTTTAAGCAGGAAGCCCTCTCTTGAGGGTGGAATGACAGCTATAACTCTACTTTGGTTTATCCCATTTACTCTCAAACTTCCACTCTACATACTCATGTCCCCGATTGGCATGAACCCGAGGGGAAAATAGGGTTAAGCAACCTCTTTTTATTATTTTCAAACAATCAATGACTCTGCATATTGTTAGTAACCCCTTCCATGGCTCACAGCCCAGATTCCAGCAGAAAGTGTGATAGTGGGATAGTGGGATATTGCTTGGGCCTACTTGTCCTAACTGTAATAGATGGATAGATATATAGATAGAGAGAGAGAGGATAAGAGAAAGAGAGAGGGAGGGAGAGAGGCCGGAGTGAAAGATAAAGAGAGACAGAAAGTGTAATAGTGGGATATTGCTTGGGCCTACTTGTCCTGACTGTAAAAGATGGATAGATATATAGATAGAGAGAGAGAGAGGATAAGAGAAAGAGAGAGGGAGAGAGAGAGAGGCCGGAGTGAGAGATAAAGAGAGACAGAAAGTGTGGTAGTGGGATATTGATTAGGCCTTCTTGTCCTGACTGTAATAGAAAAAGATATATTGATAGATAGATAGACAGAGAGAGAGAGGGAGGGAGGGATAGGAGGCTGAAATTATACCTTCTGTTTCTAGTGTGGCGCGATGGTCATGATTCCAAAGTTTGACGTCAGTGCCATAGCGTTTCCACGACAACATGAAGAGGGAAAGGAGGATGGTCATTGTCGCAATCATGACCACCACACTGGTTGTATCCGTGACCGTGACTACATGTTCCTCTGTGGTCGCTGTGAGAAAGTAGATAAAGAAACACGCACGTATGAGATGATGATATTAATGTGAGATCACTGTGGTATATAACTGGAGGATTCTCATATGACCGATATAGGGTTCGATCTGTTCGTTGCTGATATCCTTGGACGGTTTTGATCCTCTCGTCCTATATGTGACCTGTCAGTGGTTCAGTAGTAATAGCTGCAAGCCGTAATAATAAAGATATAATATCTGCTATGAGAGGGATAGTGTTTTATAGGCTCAAGGGGACGTTACATCATAATATCACCATAGGCGTTCAGAGGGGTAATAGCAGGAAATAACGCCCCGAGAGCCTTAACAAAAAATATGCCTCGAATATCAAAGCAGTCTTTATATCTTTGATATACCGAATTCACCAAAGAATTCTTACTCTTATCTTTTTTTTGAGTTAAGACTGGTTAAAACATCAGAGAAAATCTGACACACTGTCTGTCAATCTTCGCTGGAAACTTGCCTGAATGTTACAACCATTTGGGAATCGCACACACACTGCACTGTATTTTGTATCCGCGCTCACACAAATAATTTTTTTTACACGTAAACTAATGGGGACCTCACCAAAATGTATTTATGCGGGCATCTTTTAAAAGACTATTGACCGGTAGGCGGGCAAATTACCTGTCTTGCCACCTTCAAAAGATCCCCGCCTTTTCCCCAGTGATCTATGTGATCTACTTAGCGCTCCTAAACACTCAATATTATTATGGATAAAATCACGACTCCGATTTCGACAGATCAGGTGGCTAGATTTCTAAAGATTTCAAAAGAGAAAAAATGGTCAAGGGGTCGGCTTACCAATGGATAGTGTAAGGTTGACCTTCGTTAAGAACCCGGAGATCTTACAATGGACCTGGTACCTCCCCAAAGCCTCTTCAGTCACATTAGTGATGTTCAGCCATGTAGACAAAATCTTGAAAGGCTTCCTAGGTAAAGAGAGTCAAGCATAAAGAAAATCGTAAATATGCATATCACCCTAATACGTCTGAAAGCTCTCGGATAAGCAGAAAAAATCATATCAAATATTTCAAGTGCTGAATTTTCTGCCGGGAAGGAGGCACATTTTCTTCTCATAGGTTGGGTTTTGCCGAGTGGTAGGGGGTTGGTAGCGCATGCCTACCGAAAATCAGCCATAGCATAAAGCAGGTTAGGGAATCGTTTGTAAGCCCAATGCATTTGGCAAGCTATTGACTGACTGACTGTCTATCCCTACTTTGCTTTCCCATTCCTATTGCTTTCCTGACTTTCCCTACCACATCAACCTAAACGTACAGTTCTCGTGCTTTTCCAACGACAGCGCCTGTCTTGTGGAACCAAATTCCTGACCAGCTTCAAATTGTTGGGAGCACTGACGGCTTTGGAAGAGCCCTGAAACCTTATTTGTTTTCGACGGTTTCCTAGAGCTGCTTTATCCTTTACTGGTTAGGAGGTTGGTTCGGCATAATTGGTTTTGTTGTCTTGAATTTGTAATATGTAAAGTCAAATAGTTTTACTTAGTTGTAATTATAGGTGCATTGGTTAAACTTTCCATAAATATTGTTGTCAACAATATTTATGGAAAGTTTAACCAATTTTGCTTATCTACTTTGTTAGTTATTGTTGTATTGATGTTTCGTAAATATTCTCTATTATTATTATTATTGAAAACGCACGTAATATTTTTTCAAAATGATGCAAAACCGAAGTGTCTACTTGTAGAATTTGCTAAACCACCCCTTTGGCTGAACCATTCTGTACTACAAGTGTGTGTTGCCCTTCTTGAAGTCAAGGTCTGATAAAAAGTTAATAAAAACGAAAAATCTTGCTTACTCTGGACATTTTTTCTTTGTTAGGATGACATTTTCGTCTTCTTGTCGACTCTGATGCGAGAACTCCGTGCCTGGTATTTCATAAAAGTCCACCAGTTGAAATCCCCCGTATGTCTGGTTCAGTTTCCTCCAACTCTTCTGCAAGAAGGCGCCGGGGTTTCGATACTTGAACTGGCAGAAGAAGGAGGCGTTCCCGCCAAGAACGGCCATCTGATCCTTGCAAACAACGCTGGACGATTCATACGGAATCGGTTTATTGAGCCATATTTGTTCTGCACAGAGATAGAGGAGAGAAAATGAGAGAGAAAGAGAAAAAGAAAAAGAAATAGAGAGAGAGAGAGAGAGAGAGAGAGATAGAGAGAGAAAGATAGGGGGTTGAAAGAGAGAGAGAGATTGTTATCACTGTTATTATTACTATTACTATTTGTATTATTATTATTATTATTATTAACATTATTGTAAGTAATGTTATTGTTGGTTTTCTCATAATTATTATTCATGCTATCATTATAATTATTATTATTATCAATAATAATATTATTATCAACATTATTATTATCATCATTCTTAGTGGTATCATTTTTTATCATTATTATTATCTTTATTATTATTATTATTATTATAATTCTTTCCAGCTCTTCATCCTTTACGTCCCGCCCTGCCTACCTTGGATACGCATGTTGATACTCCGATTAATATTCCTCACACCGTTCGACACCACGCAAGTATATGTTCCTTCAGAGTCGACGTCTGCGGAAAGGAACTTGAGCGTCTGGTTCCTGTCCTCTAGCTTGTAGTTGGTGTCGGAATTGTTGCCCAAACTCCAAGAGTCGTACGGGATGTCATTGAAGAACCACTGTATGCTACAGAAATTAATGCTCTCACACTGGAGAACACGGTATTGGCACTCGGTGGAGTACACATCGCTTGCCGTCTTGTCCAGAAAAGAAAGCTTATCTGTGAGAGTGGAGAAATTCAAAAGCTTACTTGGAACAGCTTGAGATCGAATACCTCACAGCACAAGGAACCCTTACCCTAAACCTGATCCTAGGGTATAGGTTCAAGCCCTGACCCAAGGACCAATTAACCTTAACCACAGGGCCTAACCCCTGTTGTAAGAAATGTAATTTTCAAGTTTATTCAGAGAATTGACACTTCAGACAATACGATTGTTAAAATGTTATTTAACCCAATGCATAGCAGTACAAGGTTCACCTCAGACTTGTGGAAGTTCTGGTTCTCTAGCTTGCTGTCACAGTCGGCAAGGTTGGTTAACGTAGTTTAGTTTTGCTCCTCGTATATCCATATCTTAATGTGTTCCCCTCTTAGTTTTGTTCATTGTTTATGTAAATATGTCAGTTTTTAATAATGTATAATAATGTATATAGTGGACTTCTGCTCTTGAGTCTGGAATAAAGTGTTGAATTGAAGTGAATAGAATAATAATAATCTTTCCATAACCCAAACCCAAACCCTGACCTGATTTCCAGAAATGAAGACAAATACATAATAAAATGTACACAACATTAGCATTATGATAATTTATTTGTATTATTATTACTGTCATTATTATTATTATCATTAGTATTCTCTGGACAGCTATAACATCATCATTATTATCATTATTATCATTAGTAGTAGTATCATTGTTTTTATTAATACTATTATCATTAATAATATTATTATTATTATTATTATTATTATTCTGCTTATTATTATTATAATTTGTATTATTATTATTATTATTAATATTATCATGTTTAATATTATTATTATTATCGTGATTATCAGTATCAATATTATTGTCACTTCTATCATTATCATTATCATTATTTATTATTATCATCATTTTATTTATTCCTTTCCTTTTTATCTGGGGGGGGGGGTCAATCGAAAATCCATAGCCTCTCAATTTGACTGGCCTGCTCAAAAATAAACAACACGGGACATCACGGGTTCCAATGCTCTAGCTTATTATTCATGCTGCACGAATATCTGCTGATTTCAATTAAATTCAGTCGTATTAAATCTGCCCATTAGATTACTGCTCCTGTTATTCAAAACTCTGTAAAACACCTATATAATACCTCTTTCAAGCAACAGGAAGAAAATCTACAAGAAAACAGGAAAGACACTTAAAGCTCGAAATGCATTATGAGAGACTATACAGACAGAAACACATAACACGGCAGATAAAGGTACAAACAAAAAGCTCCGAATGGAAAAATATCTATAACATGGACTATATTAATAGTTATTCACATGAAAATATGTGATTAATCTTGTCATTGACATCACATAATACGGTTCTAGGACACCTACCCCCTGGACATCCACCACCGGATAACCATCCCCGTCAACTATCCCCTAGGACACCTACCCCCTGGACATCCACCACCGGATAACCGCCCCCATTCAACTACCCCCCAACTACTAGTTGGCTGGGGGTAGTTGGCGGGGGGGGGGGGGGGGGGGGGGAGTTGTCCTAGGGGGTGGTTGTCTGGGGGTAGTTGTCCCGGGGGTAGTCGTCCTGGAGGGTGGTTGCCCTAGTGGGGTAGTTGTTCTAGGGGGAAGTTGACTGGGGGTGGTTATCCGGGGGTGGATGTCCAGGGGGTAGGTGTCCGGATACGCACATAATACAATTACCACAGCTGATTGAAATAAAATGTAAAAAAATACTTAATTAATGCATGTACACGTTGCTGGGTCTACTAACTACTACTTACTACTATCAAGGTCCTCACAATCCGTTGCTCCAGCCATGGTCTGATCGCCAAGAACTGACCAAACACTGATCATTAGGAATACAAGTCGCCTCATCACTTCCAAGTCCCTCATAATGATTCTCCAAACAGATGATTCGAAACTCAACAAGCTGAGAAATTTCCTTGTATGCAAGCCATTGACGAATTCGTAGTTGATTTAACAGTACCCTCGCCAGAGCCGGGGTAATATTGGAGCGCCTTGAGAACTTTACTATAAAGATATCCAGTATTCTTACTTGTTGTAGTTGTAGAAATATTTTTCCTTTTTAAATCTTACTGCTAAATTTATGTCTGTCAATAAAAATGTAACCGAATTGCTTCCATTCTTCAAATAAAAGTAATGCTTGTTGAACGATTGTTAAGAAGAGATCTGCTGCGACCTACATGAACATCGACAGTATGCAGGATCGATCGTGTTTGAAGATTCGCCCATATTATGAGGCAGAATACAACGGAAGTCAATGAATACAAAGTATTATTCCTGACGGAAATTCCTCTTCTTCTGCTAGGTGATACTATATATATAACAGCATATTAATTTACAGGAAAGGACAAAGAAACCCGGATATATCCGCCGGTAGCTTTGGCTAAATATGGGTTTGTTAGTGTGTTTAGTGTGCTGTGGTAGAATTCACATATTATGTACAAGCTTTTGTGAGTTATGATGATTCATGTTTTTAGTATGCGAACAGCCTATTACAATGGCATCTTGCGCTAGAGTGGTTCTCAAAAAATAGTGGTGTCTCGATCTATAGACCTAATGTGTTTCCTGCTCTTTGATTATGAAAAACACCACAAAAGGTTGATTTCTGTGATTGATGTTTGCCTCCCCTCTTATCCTCTCTCTCTCTCTCTCTTCCGTTTTTCTTTTTTCTCTGCCTGTGTGTCTGTCTGTCTGTATCTCTCTCTCCCTCTCTCTCTCTCTCTCTCTCTCTCCCACATCCCCATAACACACTCTCTCTCTCTCTCTCTCTCTCTCTCTCGCTCTCTCTCTCTCGCTCGGTCTCTCTCTCTTCCTCTCTCTCTCTCTCTCTCTGTGTCTCTCTCTGTCTCTCTCTGTCTCTCTCTTGAAAGCGTCTACTGGTTATTCTTACGTCCCGATTCACATAATTATAGCGCGATCAGCGACAATAGGCCTCTTTGTAAACACCCCAGATGAAACCATGTCGGATAAAAGAATAAATGACCTTTAAAAATAATGGAAGCAAAACAACTCGGGGGTTTTCCCTTTCCATTCAGTACTGTAACCACGTGACGCCATTCTTTCCTGTGCATCTTTGTTCAACCATTGACCAGGTTCATGGTTTAATACAATGTCGAGGAGTTTCCTTGTGTACGTACCAGTCTGTTCCTGCACGCCTTCCCCGAAATTTAACTTTTGTGACATCATGTTTCTACTTCACTAACAGACCAGGTTCCAAAGAAAAACTTGTTATCAGCGAAGCCAAGTGACACAAATGTTGTGTTTCCTGCCCCGCCCACACCGATTTTTGTTATTTGTTATTTTTAAAATTCATTTATTTGTATAAAAATCATAGTTATACTTGAACTCTGCGTTATATCAGGGCATTATAAAAACCTTGTAATTGCCAAGTATAGAAATGTGTGCTTATAAAATGTAAATGTGCTTTAAATGTTGCTGATAGCAGTAAATAGTTTTTATACCTTGTTTAGAAAGAAACAAATGTGGGCTTATAGTATAAATACTCTGGTGCTACTCTGTTTTATCTTATTTATATGTATTTTTTCTTATAAAAAGGGGGAAACATCCTACATCTCCTTAAACAAGGGAACTGTTCTATGGATAGTAAATCCAAAACCAACAGAATGAGTTTCAAACTTGCTTATGAGGAAAGTATTTTTTAATTAACTCAGGTTTGCTCGATACATACTACACAATATGCACAAGTTGTCTCCAAATTTTTAGTCCCAATCATGTTTGATGTGTTTGTTGAATGAGACCAAGACCAGTATTCAATATTGGTGTGGTTGACCAGTGTACGTCTCCGCCTTTACATGACCATGTCCTTGGCCACTGAAAACTAACAGGTAGGCTACTAAGAGTTTTGATATAGATCTGCATGAATGTATGTTATTGCGAGAAGTATTTAAAAGAGTGTAAAACCATGAGAAGGCGACAGGGGCGGATTTAGCTTTTTGCTAAGGGGGGGGGTGACCCAATGTAGATCCGCATCGTCCACGAGCCGCGTAGCGGCGAGGTGATTTGTTCTGTTTTGTTTTGGGGTGGGGGGGGGGGCACTTTCCATGGTTAGTTTCTCGTGTAGGCCTACATACAGTTAGATAAGACAACACGTGAGGTCTAGGCAGGCGCGTACGTAGGGGGGATTAACCCCCCCCCCTTTTGATTTTTTTTTTGTTGATTTTTTGTTGTTGATTTTTTTGATTTTTTTTTAAATTAAAAAAAAAAAAAAAAAAAAAAAGTGACCTTACCCCCCCCCCCCCCCAACGAAACAAAATGTCAAATTTTCAAATTTCGAGACCAAAAAAAAAAGTGTCCTCTTAGCTTTTTGCTAAGGGGGGGGGGGGGGGGGTGAGTAGTGAACCAATGACGATGCGGATACTGTGTGGGTCTGGACATTACGATGGCGTTTTTCTATGCACATCACATTTTCAATTGGCAGCCCAAGGGGGAGGGGGGGGGGGGGGGGAGAGAGAGAGAGGGAGAGAGAGGGAGAGAGAGATACAGACAGACAAACACACAGACAGAGAAAAAAGAAAAACGGAAGAGAGAGAGAGGATAAGAGGGGAGGCAAACATCAATCACAGAGCAGGAAACACTATTTTTTGAGAACCACTCTAGCGCAAGATGCTTTTGTAATAGGCTGTTCGCATACTAAAAACATGAATCATCATAACTCACAAAAGCTTGTACAGAATGATTTGATATTAATTAGCGATGGTCCCACGTCAGTTTAGAAGCATCAAACCTTATCAATAATTATAGTGGGCTAATGCAAACAGGAATAAATGTCGAACATTCTTTATAAATTACCATGTTTGGAGGTTGATGGCCCATTACAAATTCAGTCGTGAAATAGATTTGGATTTTTTGTTTACATGCAATCTTTGTATGTACACCAATGCCGGTTTACAAACAATTCGTCACTTTTGGTTTGTTTGTATTATTTGCTTTTACTGACATCAGGGTTCCGTCTTGGCCGAGGCATATCTACGGAATATTACTCTTTATCCATTCAAATGTGATCCCCTCTCTCTCTCTCTCACACACACACACACACAAGCTCTCAACCCCTCTTGAATTACAGCCTCTCACACATTATTTTCATAACACTATCTCTATCTTTTCCCCTTTCATATATTTCCTCACACTTTGTTGTCCACTCGTCAGTCTCTCTCTGTCTCATCTAGTCTCGTTCTCTCTCTCTCTCTCTCTCTCTCACACACACATACACGCACACACACACACACTGCCTCTCCAACCTTCCATATATTCTCTTACTTTGTTTTGCCTCGTCGCAGTCTCGTCGTGTTCTTAGGGGGGGGGGGGTAGTGAAAACTAATATTTTTTCTTTCTATTTTGACCCCGAAAATTTAAAAATCGTGCCGGCCGAAATTTCTTTTTTCCTATCTCTCTCTCTCTTTTTCTTCATATATCCTTCTACTTTGTTATCCTCTCAGTCTTCCCCTCTCTCTCCTCTAGTCTTATTCGCTATCACTCTCTCTCTCTCTCTCTCACACACTTTCTCATCTATTTTTCTTCATCTATCCTTTTACTTTATTATACTCTCAGGCCCGAATTCACAAAGGAGGTTTGTCGACAAACCTAGGTTTTCATAAACCTAGGTTTGTCGACAAACCTCCTTTGTGAATTCGGGCCACGGTGTCCCTGTCTCCTGTAGTCTCATTATCTATCACTCTCACTCTCTCCCCTTCTCTCTCTCTCACTTTCTCATCTCTTTGTCTTCATATATCTTCTTACTTTTGTTTTACTCTTCGTCAAACTTCCCTTGGTCTTCTCTAGAATTGTTCTCTTTCACTCAATCTCTCTCTTTTCCTTCATCTATCCTTTAATTTGTTATCATTTTTTGTCTCCCTCTATCTCATCTAGTCTTTTTCTCTATCACTCAATCTATCCTTTTACTTCGTTACCATCTCTTCACAGTCTCCATCAGTCTCCTCAAAACCACGGTTCTCTATCACTCTCTGCCTGTCTGTCTCTCTGTCTTCCTCTCTCTTACTCTGTCTTTCTTGATCTCTCTCTTACTCTGTCTTTCTCTCTTTCTCAAAGTCTCTCTACCCCTTGATTTGTTCTAGTTTGTTCTATCTCCATCCCATAACTTGATTCAGATTAGTTTGTTCTATCTAGTTTCTTTCCCCTATTCATTCGCTTGGCTTTCAGACTTAAAGCTTATCTGCCATAGTTTACAGGAGGGATTAGAGCGCCCTGCAAGGTCACTGGACAGGTGGTTATCTCATCAACTCAGCTCTCAGTTAACATAAGAAAAACAGGATCATGGGGGACCAATGGTCACCGATTAGGCATTGTTTGTCGTAAGAGGGCGCAGGTAGCTCAGTCCCCGTCTTTCATTTCAATTACAATGTAACACGCTTAGAAATGTAGTATCAAACGCTTTCCAATTGTGATATTATCAATATTTCCCCATGTTATAAAATATTGTATAGACAATTGGTAACACAGCATTGATCCAATGCACCTTTGGTCCTGCATATATACATAATTATAAAGGTCCATATTCTACAAATCCAGTGAAACTTGACTCCGCGTCTAAAATCAAGGAGTCATTAAAATCAAAGGAAACGTAGACCTCGGACTAATAATAATATTCGTTTCTTTTTATAGCGCTATATCCAATTTACAACTGATCAAACACAAATGCATAATCCCAGCGATAGATTTAAATTTTGAGTAGAACTTTCTAGAGCTAGGCTTAAAGGGGCTGTAGCACGGCAAATACTGGTTAACGCCATCTACAAATTCTTTCGGACAACTGCACGTAAACGAATGGACTTGATTAACTGGGTCAGCATGCTAGCGTTCGCGAAAAAAGAGTGAAGTTCTCCTCAAGATTCTGTTTTGGGGATGTTGCACGCACGTGAATGCGGTCCCGTCGTCCGTAATCTTATTATACCCGAGTCAGGCCATGGGAAAGACATGTAGTCTCGTCATGCTACAGCCCCTTTAAAGTATCTCAATCTGAACTGCTTGGATCCCTAAGAACACATGATTTAGACATAACTATGTTTGTGTAGAACTAATGCTCTTTTAGACTAATGGAGCGTAGTCCTGTCCTATTCTACCATGCTTACATTGGTAAACTGGGCACCATTTCACAAAACTTGTCATCAGTGACAAATGACACTTTTTGTTATAAGGTAGTGAAATACTTGCTTCTGATTGGTTATCAACAGATTTGTCACTGATTTTTGTCAGATGTCATTGAAAAAAAGGCTTTGTGAAACAGGTCCCTGGTCTCACCAAAATATATGTGCAATATATATGTTAAAGGAAGGGGCCAACATGAGGGTGATACATGTAGTAAAGAATGGAAAGAAAGTCAAACGTTTTTCAAACAGCTGTGATTGTATAAACATTAATTGACATATATTTACAATATGATACATATTAACAAGTGAATATGAGATTATTTAAATCCCTATTCGCTCACATGATCTACGAATACATCATTGGCTCGACATGAGCGTTATTTAGAAATACTGTTCGTACATAATACAAAAACAATAATATTTTTACCATTTAAAGACATAAACTTGCCACATGTTTTTTTAATAATTCCTAACCATAATTAAATTTCTAATCATAATCATTAGCACCAAAATAAGGGTTCATAAGCACGATGCAAAAAGCATGAATTTCAATTGCGTTTAGGATGGACAACATGAACCTTATGAGAGCAGATCATATGCCTCTGAGGTACAGTTTATCATCAATACAGCATTGAGTATCGGACATCTTTTACGTTTGTCTTTGGACATCATTGGACTTATTCACAAATGTAACTAAATGAAAATCCTAATCAGATATGCGGCGGTGAGCCATGGCTTTAAAAAACCATAATGAACTTAGTGTTTAAATATGCTTCAAATTGTATATGTCATAACAGAAAGTTAAGTGAAACACAAAGGATCTTGCCATTTCCAATTATCCCAGCATTAATGCAACTATTTTGTGAGTGCTTACTCGATGCATTACTCAAAAAGCTTGCCCCAGCTTTACCTGAGAGCAGCAATCAACATATTCAACCAAGATTCCAACCTTCCAGGTTCACTTACTTCTAAAAAGGTAATTGTTCAAGTTCCTCATTACACACTTTGGTGAAGAAGCATAATATGATTTTTAATTTGTAAACTGGAGTATTCATGCAAGCCACTGAAACAAAGTTGCTGTTTGTCCCTGTTGCTTGTAAACTTAAGGATCCCGACATAGCACCATCTCTTGAGTCATCCACGTCAAACTAAACTGATCTGCGATTCTTGTCATAATTTTCTTTAATTTCATTACATAAGAGAGAAAGAAGCACAGACAATTTAAGAAGCTGGCTGATCAATAATCACAATGGTTTATATCATTAGAATTGAGACATCTATTTGACAGTTCCTGAATAAAAGGAACACCCAATAACAAGAACATAGAAAGGGTTGCACACTTGTTGTCTGATATTTGATTGAGAATTTACTTTTACCAGACTGCTAAGAAAGCATGTGTACAACTTTATGCTTGTATTAAAGTTTATGAGTAAGCAACCAGGGGCCATGAGTGCTGTATGTCCTCTCCAAGGGACTTGGTAATGAGGATTAATGCCTTACCAAAGGGCACGAGCGCATTGACTTGGTTTTGAACCCAGGACCTTCCTGTAAATAGACCACTGATCTACCCCTGATCCCTCTAGTTACAACATACCGATTGTTAAAATGGCACCCTTTGACAACTGGCAGCTAGCTTCAGTCTGCAATTACACACATCTCAGTTAGGTGTCTGGACTTAGCAGCTAGCTTCAGTTTGCCACTACACACATCTCAGTTAGGTGTCTGGACTTGGCCACTCATAGGTGAATACTTCGCGGATATATCGTAGAACTTATTTCTAATGAATAAAGAATCTACTGCTGAGTTGGAGGTTGCAGCCCCGGTTGCAGCCCCGGTTGCAGCCCCGGTTGCAGCGCTGATGGATCTGTTCGTATTCTCTTGGGAGACTTTGGCATCGAGAGCATTTGCTACAAGACAAAAAATAAGGAAGAACTGATTAATATAAAAGCAACGATAAAAGCAACAATATTTTTCACCCTCTCCAAAATAAAAGATAATTGAAACTCAGAGGAGCTTAAAACTGTCTATGAAAAATGAGACCATTTATGTGCTTGTTTCATGAAATAGTATTTATATTGGCTGGGCTTGAGGGGTATATCATAAATATTGACCAAGCTAATCATATTTCCCTGAGTCTAAGACATATATACCCCGAAAGAAGCCATGTCAATATATTTATTATTACCTATCCCCCTATGCAAGGAATTTTTTACAAATGATATACAAGCCTATGGGATTTTACATTCTCCCGCGGCAGCCAAGTGAATTGAAATTAGCGATCAAAATTGAATCCTACTGCGCAAGCGCACTGATGGAATATGGCTCAATATTGCCCTCTGATTTAGTACAGTGGTCTACTGGGGAAACCCGGAATAGGGCAATATGGCAAATATTCCCCGCTTTGGTTTTGTATTCGTAGCAGCGTGCAAAATACAACTTTTTATTTAGCAGCTAAAATGCCTTGTATAGGTAATATTAGTTATGATTGTACATTACAAGTTTTTAATGTGCCATTATACGTAGCCTAAGCATCGTTCACCAGGAAGGTATGAGGGAGAAGAAGTCCATCATCACACTGGACACCAAGCACTATTAAGTAATTGTTCAACTCAATGTTTTCAGACATTATATTTTGACAGCGCAAGTGTGCAACTGGCAACAATTTCCAAGATAAGAAGAACTGAGTGGGGGGTAACATTTTCAGAATTGAACTTGCATTAAAGCCTGTCTGCACTAGCTTAGCCAGGGGGATTAGACCTCCCTGCGAGTTCACTGACAGGTGGTTATCTCATCAAATCAGCTCTCAATTAACATAAGAAAAAGGGCATCATGGGGGACCAACAGGCACCAATTAGGCATTATTTGCTAGATAGAGGGCACAAGTAGCTATAAGTAGTGCAGTGGGCTTTAAAATAAAAATGGGAAATAAAGAAAAAAAGATATTTAAAAAGGTTATTTCTGGATGTACCTTTTGCCATCTGTCGAGTGTCTTGGAGTACTCTGAGGAGTAGAATTGAAAGACTTCTTCACAGTCTCGTCTTGCTGCATGTCCGGGAGGGTTGTACTGCAGGCAGTTACCCCGGACAAGCATCATGTTATAGTGGAATTCAGCAAAGTCCTGGTACGTAGCAGCCTGAATAAGTATTTCAGGAACATTTCCGGAAAATACGAAATAAGAAAATGACAAGGTTAGAGGAATCCAAAGTTTGCTTCAGTCTAGACTAGAGGCTTCGTTTTGTTAAAGGTATAGAGTTAGGGCTTGGGTTGCCATTTGGTTTAAAGAGATTGTTGAGTTCTGGGAAGAGGTGAAAATTACTTTGTGAGCGTTATCATTGTAGTATGCAAGTGTGGATGAACATCGGATAAAAAAAGTGGCCTCATTAGGGTTAAAGGGGTCTTTATGGACAGGTTTGACTATGTATTAAAAAGAGAAAAAAAAGACATCTCACCTCTAGGTTTCTCTTGATAGTACCAAAGTCCATAGGTTTCTTGATGACCTTATGATATCCTGGTGCCTCTGCTGGGTCAACTAGGTGAGGAACACAGCAATTGAAAGATATTACCCCATTGGCTGCCTACAGGAACTTGGTATTCAATGTATTGAGCCTATGTGAATTAGAGAGCTTAGTACATGTAATTGACGGGTTAAAGATAAACATGAGTTCTGGTACAAAAAAAAAATAAATTCTCACAGGATCAAATGAAACTTACATCACTGAATGTTCAAGATTACAAGTAAATGTCATGTGCCAAACAAATTTGGAAGAAAATGTATACTGGCTGAGTAATGAGCATAGAAAGATAAGGAAATCAAGGTATAGTAGCCCTGACACCATTTGTGTAGTCACATATTCATCTTTCTGTGTACAGTGCTTGTTACTTTACCAAGACTGGGCCAAATTTATGATGATTTTGATGACTCCAGAACCTTGCAGTACACACAAATACTTAATACATGCTACATGCTACTCTGATCCATCTCACCCCTTTTCTCTGATAATGCAATCGCATTACCAGAACTCACCTTTATCTTTAAAGGGGACAGTATGAAACTAGGAGTATACATTTAGTAAAGCACCAAAAATAGCAAAAGCTGGTCAAGGTTGGCATGTTCGATAAACCACTCATGACAACAAGACAATCATTAAGAAATAATCATTCATAATCACTAATCGTTTCTCGGTAATTTAATTTAAATTGTGTTAACCTTGATAGGGGCCTCATTTACAAGCACAAGTTAGTTCTTAAAGGTCTTGGCCTACTATGTATTTTATATTTATGATTTGTAATTTCCTATCATGCCAAATAACTTGAACTGAATTGAATCGAATCATTAACCAGAGTTTTGGTTAGCATTAGCATTGACACATTCCTGTAGTACGCAAATATACACAAGATACAAATACGTGTTAAAATTGTAATGTTGTTTTTTGAGAAGTTCTTTCTAAAATGCTTGTGTTTAACTTTTTTTTCTTCATAATGAACAATTTCACATTTCATTAGATTAGAAAGGATTCTCTGAATAGGGATAAGAATAAAAGATATTTGGCTCTTTAATACCTGGTCTTGTAAACCATGATGCAGCATTGATTCCTCCTTTGGGTCGATTAGCGCCACGGAAACGCATCACTCTTTGTAACAAGCTGGGGTAGTAAAAAAGGATAATTGGCATTTAGGTTTAAGGAAAAGGTTTTATTATCATTATTATTATTCATTCAGCAAAAACAAAGAAAATCATTGAATACAAAACAAGAGTACATTTGAAAAAGAGTCACATGGATGCCGGGAAAAGAAAAAGATTAACTAATTAACTGTACCCCAAAGGTCTTCTTTTCCACAGGTTAAGTTCGGGTAAAGATGAACAACTATTTGTGAGCTTCTTTGTACATAAAACTTTGTAATTTTCATACCAAATGTTTGTATGTAGTCCCATATACCAATTTCTGTGTGGATAGCAACTATTTTCAGTAAGGTTGATTCAATTACTTTTTATTTGAAATTTTGGAGGGACTAGAACCGCATACCATGTGATCCATGCAATTCGGCTTTTTATTGAAATAAACCAATTTAAATAAATAAAAAATAAATAAACAGAAAAAACAATTTATATTTACTTCCATGCTGCCCTCGCCCAGCTTGGCATGCTTGATGGACCTGTCTCTTCGTCGATGGGTGTTGGCGCTTTCCGTTTTCGACGGCTGACCCGGAGTTTACCGTCTGCTCCCATCACACCCTCTGAGCCGGATCCGCCACTGCCGGTATCTGCAAAACATGTTGAAATGATATAACTAATATCACATCTCGATCTGTATTGATCTGTGGGTATGCCTTTATTCTTATCTCACTATAGAAAGGGAAGTGTACATATATATATGACCTATATAAGAATAAAGAGAACCGCAGTCATTAAGAAAATTAATCTTTCCATTTTTGAATGAATGGGTAACATTCTTAAGCTGTACATGACACATCGCACAAAATTGGGGTAGAGTGAATTGCTTGAAAGTCTTGGTGATCACGTTCAATCGTTTAAACACTTTTTCATTTTAAGTTTTACCTTAAGATTTTTTTTTTGTATTTTTTTTTTTGAGGCCGCCATCATTGTCAAGCATCACTTATGATTGCGGTCTCCTGCACTTTTCCAACCAAATACTTTGGATAATACTTTAAACTTATGATAATACCTTATGGAGATATTAAGTTTCGTTTTGTTGACATGAAGAAATTATTGTTTGTATATGTTGTATTATACCTTACATTTATATGTTCTTTGTTGTTCAGTTATATTATATTTGGAAAAATGCAGGAATAGAAATCAAATCCAATCAAATCAAAAGTCTACTCTTACCCATGAATAACATCATTTCACCGGAGCTTCCGAGATCATCCCCTCTCTTGTCATCATCGCCATCCTCGTCCTCATCGTCCTCATCCTCTCTCATCCGCTGGCAGGAGAGGTCCTCCAGGTTCATCTGAGAGATGTCAAAGGATGATGCTGACTCCATCACAACGCTTGTCACAGATGCAGTCTCGGCCGGCGGCTGAGCGGGCTGAGCTACTACGGGGGTGACCTGCAATGAACGAAACAATACTCTGTACCTTACTACACACAAACTCAAAGCCCTTTTTCTTCACCTCATTGCAGAAAATGATGTACATGATGTACATGTATCTTGCATGGATGATGGGAGGGGGGCCAAAATGTCAAAACCATTGAGAAGTGGCAAAGTGTGCTGCGCTTCTACATCTTTGCTTGTCTTCCATTTTGAAAATTATTTTCATTACTTCATTATTATCATCGCAGGATTGTTTATATATGTACGTAAAGCACTCACTAGTGAAGAGAACCTCCAAAACAGGAATAAGTTTCCTTCCGGTTATATTTCTTATTCCCTTTCCTACAAGTCTATTCTCTTTGCCTGGAAATTAAATAAATAACATTTTTAAAAATATTTAAAAAATATATGAAATGAAGTTTGACACAATCACTTACCTGAGGTGTGATCTTATGACCTATGACCTGTGACTTATCCATTACTGGTGTTTTGGGGATCTCCTGCCCATAGCTGAGCTTTGGCTTGGCTGACACTATTGGTTCTGTATCCTTTGAGATAATCTCCTCAACAAACTCAAACGGATCAATCTTTGAAGGCTCCTCCCCCTCCTTCTCCTTCCGTTCGCTTGGCTCGGATGGTTTCGTCTCTGGCTCTCCTCCGGATAACCGCTTCCCCCCTCCTAGCGTTCCCCCTCCTAGCGCCTCGCTCTCCAGGAACTGCTCGAACTGGTCGACGACACTCGAGAGTTGATCCGATGAGAATTCAAGTCGTTCGCTTGACGATGCAGGCTTGGGATCAACGGTTATCACAGTGGGGCTCTGGGACGGCTCTTTGGGATGTTCGGAGATGGATACAGAGGATGAGGATGGAATGCGGCGAGTGACCGTTGATTGCTTGGGAGTTGAAGAGGGTGGGAGTCCAGGTGATACGCCAGAGAAAGGAACATGCTTCACTGCAGGAAGAAATACATGTAAAGGGTCAATTTGAAGAAGCTTGCAGGTATCACTATCATATCAGATGGAGGAATATGGAGGTAGAAAGCTCTGACATACACATGTACGTAAGTTTCAAAGATAAACTTGAGTTCTGGTAAAAAAAGAAAATGAATTCTCACAGAATCAAACGAAACTTACACTGAATGCTCAAGATTACAAATAAATGTTATTTGCCAAACAATTTTGGTAGAAAATGTATAGTGGCTGAGTAATGAGCAGAGAAAGATACGGAAATCAAGGTAACCCGACACCATTTGTGTAGTCCCATATACATCTTTCTGTGTACAGTGCTTGTTACTTTACCAAGACTGGGCCAAATTTATTATGATTTTGATGACTCCAGAACCTTGCAGTACACACAAATACTTACATGCTACATGGTCAACTTTTTCTGATCCATTCCACACCTTTTCTTTCACAATGCAAATCGCATGACCAGAACTCAACTTTATCTTTAATCATGAAGCCCGAAATAGGTCCCTCCAACTTACAATTATTATGGAAGTGATTAATGGTCTATTACTTATAAAACTACACACGATATTTCGAATTTGCTGTGGCAGCTTTTTTAGATGGTTTACCTTGCCAAGGTTGAAAGGGAATTTTATAATTATGCTTACCTGCAGTGGTGGGGGGTAGCGGCTGCCCCCTGATTTCTAGCAGAGCCTTGATAGCCGAGGATGCTGATTGGCTGGATGGAGGGGAGCCGTCGTAATCGATCCACTCTGTGTTGGGCTTCCCCACAGAGGATTGGAAGATGAGGGAGGGGTCGCGACCTGAAGAGAGGTCAACAGGATGTACCATTAGAGATAGAGGGGTTATATACAGGTCATATCGGAGGGTATGGACAATTCTTTGCTCCATTACATACAACATGGATGAATCACCGAGATTTAAAAAAAACTACTAGAAACTTTGTCACGCAACAATTTTGCTCACATGTGTGATAAGGTTATACAATTCAAGTAAGTCAATTACAATTTCTGCAGTAGATTTTGAAATGCTGTATAATAGGGAATAAATAATATACCTCATTGTTTCATAAATACCCCCCCCCCCCTCCCCCGGATTTACTACCTAACATGAATTATGAGGTAGTATCTGGTTGCCCCTAATACAAGTGAAAATGACTGAATTCAGTCAAGATATATCAGGTTTTCAAGTTCATGGCTGATATCAAATTTTCTAAAAAAATGTGTCCAACTGCACACTCAACTTACCGAGACTAGAACTCCTCATAACCCCACTTGGAACCTCTTCCACTACAACCTTGGATGACCCTTGACCTAATGAACATGCAGATGACCTCCTATGACCTTTGGCCTTGGTATGCAGCTCAAGGTCAGCTGATAGCATGGCCATGCTTTGGGCAATGGGGGACTTGGACCGTAGCATACCCTAATGGGGGGGGGGGGAGATGAAATACAATGAGGAAAGAAAAAATGGCTAAATATATAGAGCAATATCAATTTTTTGAAAATATAAAAACGTATACAAAAGAATTTAGTCAAAAAATACTGATTTTATGAATACTTGGGTTTGAACCTATTTGAAATTATATATCTCAAAGGTAACAAGAGAGGGAGACAGAGAGAGTCACAGAGCAAAGAATTAAAAGTGTAGTATATACTGTTTGAATCAAGTTTCTAAAATACTAGGGTGGTATTCTGAAAAAGTATCTAATTTGTTATCATAGTGAAACTTGTTAATTGTCATAACAAACCCAAATTAGGATAATTCATCATAAATTGCATGCGCATAGATTGTAAATGGTTATAGTTCAGATACAAATCTAGGCAAAGCACCAGTCTATTACTCCTTTTACATGTATTTTCACTTTCTTATGGCTATCAACACATTTTTGACCAACATGAAAAACATGTATATTTTAGTTTTCCATAAAAGCTTCTGGCTTACCTGGCTTTTGCCCATCGACCCCAACCCTCCCTGACCAGCGCTCTGCCCACGCCCTGTGACTCCTCCCATTACGGCTCCCATGGAGACAGGGGAGGGGCCACGGACGGTCTTCTGGTGAGCAGAGGTGGGCGGGGAAGGGAAGCGGATGGATTGCATCCCCATGGTTCCTGGTGAGCTGGGTGGGATGGGTGACCCGCTGCCCCCTAGTCCACCCGTCATCGTCATGGCGATCTTTGGGCGTGTCAGCACTGATGTGGTATGTGTCTATAATGAAGAGTATATATTCATGTGTTGTTTGCATACTAACAATCTGGATTTATATGGCAGTTAATACATCTACAATATTCACAGGTATATTAGTATGGCAGTTCTTATAAAATAAATCATTTACCCACCCGCGTGTCAGCACTGATGTGGTATGTGTCTATAATGAAGAGTATATATTCATGTGTTGTTTGCATACTAACAATCTGGATTTATATGGCAGTTAATACATCTACAATATTCACAGGTATATTCGTATGGCAGTTCTTATAAAATAAATCATTTACCCACCCTCTTGTTTTATACCTGATCCTTACCAACACTAATCACAATTTTTCCAACAGAACTAAATTCAGCCATTTGAGTGGGATGAAAGGGCATTCATGAGTGTTTTGTGACAAATTGGTCTCTCAATTGTTATCTTTAGATAATATTTTTTCCTTCAATAATGAACTATCAAAAAATGTAAAATCTGTAGATTTGTGACCACGATTTGGGCGTGTCAGCACTGATGTGGTATGTGTCTATAATGAAGAGTATATATTCATGTGTTGTTTGCATACTAACAATCTGGATTTATATGGCAGTTAATACATCTACAATATTCACAGGTATATTCGTATGGCAGTTCTTATAAAATAAATCATTTACCCACCCTCTTGTTTTATACCTGATCCTTACCAACACTAATCACAATTTTTCCAACAGAACTAAATTCAGCCATTTGAGTGGGATGAAAGGGCATTCATGAGTGTTTTGTGACAAATTTCCATCATATTTCAGTGGACACCAGCGGAAAGCCCTAACCCCCCGATACACAAGTCACATGAATTGTAGAACTTTTCTACTAACAACATCAGATGTAAAACTTGAAGATGTGCTGTCACCCCTCCCTCCCCCCCCCCCCCCACACACAAGCTGAGGCTAAATAATATCCTAACCATAATGCACATAACAAATCTGTACACTTAAGACAAAGATTATTCAGTACGCAGTGGGCCTTGCATTTATCATCCCCTTCTTGCTCTTAATTTACAGGTAAAATGGTTTTATTTTGCTGCTGCTTAATTGTTTTAAAGACAGTTTAATTCATAATTTCTGATTTTTTACCATGATTCCAGGTGCAGCTGAGCGGGGTGAACTGATCATCTTGGACTTGATCTGTGACTTCTGGACGACAATGACATTGGTTTTACCAGGCATCATCGAATTGGGCTTGGTGACAACAACTGGTGTTAGACAAAATAAGACATTTAAAAAATGGAAAAAAATGTAATGCTTCCTGGGAGAAATTTCAATTATTTAAACATATTTGTGGCTAACACCCAGCAAATAAGATCGATTGATCAATCTGTATTGAAAAAAAAGTCAGAAAAAATCTTGGAACAAGCGGGACTTGAACCTGCATCTACTGCTTGCCGGGTAGCGACTCTACCACCAGGCCATTTTCAATAATTTAAATAAAATAAGACATGTTCCAAGGAAATTTTGTGAAGAATGAAAGTGATTTGTTTAGACAAAACTGTACCATTGTTCAAGATTTATAAAAATTATTAACTGTGAAAAATAATGAAATGTACCAGTTTTCTTAGCAATATCATAACCATTCTCATCACTAAAATCATCATCATCATCACCTGAAAGTGTTTGGTGCTTTGAAGTTTATTCCAGCATCTAGGCTGTATTTTGTAAAAGATGTACACTGTAGGGTAAGGGTAGTAATTGGGTTATGTGTTTTAGGTTTATGATTTATAGGGTCAGATATATTAATAATAATAATAATAATAATGATAATGAAGATGATAATAATATTAATAATGATAATAATGATGATGTAATGATGATGATGATCATCATCATGATAATGATAATGATGAGAGCTGCTTCTATACCAGTTACAACTTAACCGAGCAAAGTGCTTAAGGTACCATTATCCTCAAGTGCCTCAAAAAAGTAAAAATCTTTGAGTGACCGGCTTTACCATACTCGTTTTCCCAAATAAACTGTAGTGTCATCAAAACCGTTAGGAAAACGCAAAGTTTGATTTCGATTTTACAATCATAAATAAGGTTTATAATTATCATTGCAGCATGAGCTAAATCAAGGATTTTGTTCCAGAATCTGAGACAAAGTTACCCATTCCCTACCCCTTGACTTTGACACCTCTGTATAGGTATAGTATGTGGTCCATGATAAACTAACCCAATTCTTACCTGTGGCTGTATTCTTGCCTGTTGTCTTCTGTAGAGACATGGGCGACAAGGTGATGACGTTACTAGTGCTACACTGGGGGCGACCTCCCATCTGACTGGGTACCGTCACGATCCGTGGACCAGGTGATGTCACTATGTTCCTAGCTCCTAGACCTAAGCTTGTGGACTGGGACCCTGTAGTACATAAGATGGTTTACAATGAACAATACATTTAAAAAAAAAAAAAAAAAAAAAAAAAAAAATTGTTTTAATTTGTTTGTTTGTTTGTTGTTGTTGTTGTTTTGTTTTTTTGGGGGGTGAGGGAATGAAGGGGGGGACATAAACTCTAACACCATCTTCTATCTGATGGACTATAGGGATAATTTGGGGGTAATGAATAATACTAACCCCTGATAGAACGAATTAAGTAGGAAAATTTGATATTTTTCTTTCATCAAGAAAGCAGGACGACTAAAGACACAGTCTGCAGGGTCAGTTTTATAAGGATGATCATATTTTTTTTTCAAGAGGGTCAATGTTTGAAGTTTTCCCGGACAGTCACCCTGATATGATTAAAAGGTTCATACCAAGAAAAATTAGACACATGTGAACCATGAGAAAATTTACTTTGGAAACATTAAAGCTAATATATTTTATTTTTTAACTTGTAAATTAATGATACATAACAATTTCTACACAGTTCTTTAAGAGCAGGGGGATATTTCATAAAGACTAATATCGACTTTAAGTTGGACATAAATATGACAGGCCATTCATGCCACTGGTTGCTCTCACTATTGGTCTCTCAATTGTTATCTTTAGATAATATTTTTTCCTTCAATAATGAACTATCAAAAAATGTAAAATCTGTAGATTTGTGACCACGATTTATACGTCCCTTCAGAGACAAGTGCCAGTAAATGGTAAAAGCAAACAGTGGCATGAACGACCTGCCATAGTTTAGTCCAACTTAAAGTTGATCTTACTTTTTGTGAAACACCCCCCTGATCCAATAAGAGCACAGAGCTCCCTTGAATAGAAGAGCATGTGTTTAGACCACTTCTGCATACAGTACCTGTAGTGACACTGCTCCGTGGTGCCTGAACCCCTATGGTGGTTGTTCGGACGGATGGTGTTGCTGAGCTTGCTGATACCTGGTAGGTCTTAGAAGACATTCTACCGGAGCTACTAGCTACAGTCTGTGTGATTAACTTCATACCTGTATAACAATAATAATAATAATAATAATAAATTACATTTGTAAAGCGCTTAATACAATGTTTCTAAGCGCTTAACATAATAAGGTACAACATAAAATAAACATACAGCAATAATAATACATAATTATAATAATAACATTACAGATAATTAAAAACTTACTTTAAAAAAAACTGCCCTATAAATTTCTATTAAACAAAAAATACTTCAAACTTGCCTTAAAAGACTCTACAGATGGGGATTGACAAATAATAATTGGTAAACTGTTCCATAATTAAGGGGCTGCAATAGCAAAAGTATGATCACTGTAACGGGTATTGGTTCTGTATAACAACAGAGCAAGTCAAAAGAACATTTCATGTGACAAAACAGAAATGAACTACATATCTAACTGGAACTCTGGATATCATTTGAATTACATTTATCTTAAATTTCATCTACCTAATCATATTTTGACATTTTGTTACCATCTTTGCTGTTAGAATGACTCTCTGCAAAGCCATCAATTTGGTTATTATATTTGTATCTTCTAAGAACAAATGAACAGAATAAACACATTAAAATAAAGCTTCACAAACTTCCAGATCAATACTAAAAACAGGCTTGATTACTCCAGATATACGAAGGGGATAAAGTAATCACATTCACTTACAATTCTAACTTGGGGTAATTTGACAACATTGAAAATGGGAGAGTGTGTAAAGTAGCAATAACTGCATCGAATCCCTAGCCATAAACAAACTCATACTATTGCAAGCATCACTTTCATTGATAAATCAAGATCTTTCGATGGCAACTGCTATCTATCCTAACCTGGTTCTGGTTTCTGTGGTACCATACCAGCCCTCTTGCCTCCTCCCATCACCATTGGTGGTGCACCGCTCCCACTGCCGGTGACCTGTGTGCTGAAGGCACTGCTGGTGAGGGTGCTCACGCCGGGACCTGGGGTTTGCTGTATGATCGTGAAGGGTTTGGAGCTCTTGTGCTTGGAGCCCTTACGATGGTGCTTGGATACGGGTGGGTAGGGTGTGACCACACCCGTCAACTGATCTGGTATCAACAAATAAATATATCACATTTATAAACTCGGATATTATACAAAATATTACATTCACATTACAATACAGCAATAATAATACAATAAAAAAATTCCAGAGTAAACTTCAGTGACATACAATTCATGATGAAGTATATCACATTTATATACTTCAATATTATCAAAAATATTACATCCACATTACAATGCAACAATAATAGCATGATACAACACTTTAGTGGAAACTTCAGTGACATAAAACTCTCGCAAATTGTTAGTGACAGTCCAAACCAAAAATATTTCTTGAATTGCATATATATTTTTTTTTTTGTGATTTAGTATCATGGCATAAAATTTCAATCCACAACAGTTTCAAAAATACATTTCTGGTTTTACAGTCCTCTGCATATAACTCTTTCCACGCATTGGTTGGCAATAAGTACAGACGCAGGACTGCCATCATCAACTTTTGAATCATATTATAAAGTTGAAATGTAAGGGGTCCATGGTTTTCATCCATAGCGAATACAACATTAACCACTTTGACGTGCATACCATCTCAAATCTTTTACAAACCTTCATAGCTCATCTGAAAAGGCGGATGACCTTCTGACATGGTTGCCATGGTGACCTTAGTGGATGCAGGCAGGCCCTGAGAGCGGGATGGGACCTCTGAAGGTGGGCTCTGGTCAGCATTTGCACTGGACATTATTATGACCTGCTGTTAGGTTTAAGGAAAAAATTAGAATGAAAAATTGCATTCCTCAAAAGTTCAGCCAATAAAGTGTCTGCATGTTGAATCTAGGAAAGTGGATTTAGATTCAGTCATTGCATATTATTGTTCAATGGATGTCAGTTCCACAGATAGGACTCAGGGTACCTTAGGTAGGAGCCACATCATAAACACACTGAGAAACTGCTGCACTCTTCAGGAAAAGAGTAAATGAGAGAAACCCCAGTATCATGACTATGAGTTATATACTGGAAGACTTTAGTGCTTTTCCTATATTTAATCCTGATATTTTATAATGATTCTGCACTTACACTGCATTCTACACTCCACTTGGGAAGCATCCCAAAATGTCACAATTATCCAGACACATACATCCTAATCCAGCAGCAATGGAGTACAAAGCTGTGACGTCATCAAAAATGATATCCAACTGTTGAAAACCAATTGAATATGTTAAGTATTGGCTGAGATATGACCATCTGAATAAATAGATTTCCTATAGGAACTCAGTGTTATTTTGCTCTGGTTCGTAATGTTATGAACCAGAGCAAAATACCTTTCGGAAAATGAAGGAAAAATTAGGAAATTCTAAAAATATGTTTTTGATGACGTCAAATTTCATCACTCTATGGCTTTCGCATCGTACCATGACTATAGCATTTGTATCCTATCTGATGGCCATTCAAGAATTGCATTAGGAACACCGCTTCCTTCTAAGAGTGAAGGAGAAAAAAACCCACCTTCTGTGCAGCTTGGCTGGTAGTAGGCGTGGTACCACTTCCCACTTTTGTGAAGGTGATCTTCATGGTAGAGGGCGCCGTACTGCTGCCGCTCGTTGATCTGCCCTTTGACCTACCCTCCGATGACGATGAGCTCTGAGAGGAGAGCTTGCCTGAGGTCAGGGCGCTGAGGAATGAGGCTGGGCTACTGGTGAAGGAGCAGGCTGAGGAGGATGATAGATGACGCTGTTTGGCTTGCTCGTCAAGCTGCTGCAGATCAAGTGAAGCTGGAGGTGAAATAAGGAATCACACAACTTTAATGATTAAAATACGATAATTGAAACTATAGGCTAACAATTGGACTACAAATACCAAAAAACTTGCTAAGCTTTTACGCTGCATAATCAAAAAGAGTGCTCTAACCTTTTCTGTGCCTTAGACAGCAAGTTTGGCGACAGAATTTCAGTTTTGGATGTGTTAGGACTCAGGATGGCCAATACTCTTCCCTAAAATAGAAAAGGTAGTTTCACCATGAACTTTGTTTCTCGTAAAAGGTTTTGTTATGCCTAATTTAACAAAGAAACACAGCATCTTCAGTTATTAAAGATCTAGCGCTTGAAAGTCCACTAATAGTAATTGTCAAAAAACTTGGTGGACTAGAAAGGTTTGAGCTATTCTTTCAGAGGAAATTGTGACAAATATTCTATTAAAATAATTCCTTAACCCAAACATTGAATTTGACACATACAGTAATTGCTGCTGAGACTTACATTTTGGCAAGATGGTCCCCGGGGGAAGCACGATATAGTTACTCTCACGGAGCCGTCTGATGATGTTCTGGACTCATCTCCTGGTTAATGAGAGAAGGAGATACGAGTAAGGTACAGGTAAATGTGCTGTGGTCTAGTGGATACATATGTAAGTACCTGCAATGTAAATCATAAGATACACGGTTCAAATCCCAGTCACATCACTTGCGTTCTGTGCCAGATTACAGTCTACATTGGTCACATTTGACACCGGTACCATTAGGAAGAAATTCAGTAAATTCTGAAATGCCTTATCAGGGCACCAAGGCTACAGCTGGGTAATAACTTCTAAGGTATTTTGGAAGCATATTGAGACATACTATTATAGTGGAATATTATTGTTAAAGCTTGAGAATGGTAGCTTAATTATCATGAAGCAGATGAACAAGATAAAAATCCACAACACACATATACATGGATCCTTGACAATTACTAGGAATGTTGTAGGGCAGTCACATCATCCAAGAAAATCCATGCCTACATCTATTTCTAAAGATTGTATACTTACATGAAGTCTTCACTAAAATTTGTCAGGAAAAAATAATATTTCACATATTTTTTTAGACGTTCACTGGACATTGTTTCTTCCTTTTTTTTTTCCTTTTTTTAAAAAGAAACTACAACTTTTTGACATGACCAGAACCAGGATTATCTTCCCCTCCTTGCATATGACTTTAGTCTAATTCATTATCATATATTTATGGTTTATTTAATCCTTGTATACCTCAGACTAAGTCTTAAAGGAAAAAAAAGATTGTGCAACACATCCTCCATCGATAATTGATCTCGGTCAATTTCCTGTACTTAAAAAATTCCTAACTTTAATCCTAGACTAACAATACACCTAACCGTAACCCTAAACATAATTTGAAACATTTTTGACGAAAGCCGGGAGCAAATGTTGCTCTAGCACCTGTTGGGTTGCCAAAGAAAGGAATTACCATCTTTTCTGGCTGTTTCCTCTGGATCGGGGAGTGTTGCATTATGGGCATGTGCCATATTAGCCATTTGATTGGCTGTCATTGTGTAAGCTGTCTGAGGGATGAACCTCGGCATCAGAGGAACAAGTCTCCTGCCCTCTACTGACCACTCCAAGGAGTTGTTCTCTCCTCCAACCTGTATTTTCGAGAATGAGAGAGAGAGAGAAGGGGAATGAGAGACAGAGAGAGAGAGACAGAGAGAGAGAGAAAGAGAGAGAGATAATGAGAGAGAGACAGAGACAGAGAGGAAAAGAGAGAGAGAGAGAGAGAGAGAGGGAGAGAGAGAGAGGCAAGGCTTTTATGTTTATAAGTTGAAGAATTCCTAAAGTTTATTTGAATGAAATTTCATCTCTTCTCATTATGCAGACTCACTAACTAAATTAAATACTACAGCAGAGGATCATTTAGACCTTTTAATAGTCCACGTGCAAAAGTACATGTTTGAAGTAGTTCTTCAGTATTCACTACAATTATAAGGACATCCACCTATTATAACAACTGACTTGTCAATCAGCTCCCTCAGAGGATATATCCAATAAACAAGCACTTGGTACAAATTTCATTGAAAGTCAAAAAGTGTGATGAACAATCCTAGCACAACAATTACCGCTCATTACCTCTCAGCTATTGTGGTTAGTTTCTCATCGTTCACAGCCCTCCGAACTTCAGCTTTGTGTCTTTCAGTTGATATACTACAGGGAAAAGATAGGATTAAAACAGAAAATTAGTCGTCATATTGCTGTATTAAGCTCACTGCTTGTGCAAGATTTACCGTTTGTTTCTCAGAAAATAATACAAAAGGATAAACAAAAAAAATGTTCTCCTCTTCTTCATATAGCTTGCAGCAGTTATGAATTATCAGTATCTGATAAACTCAGTTCAAAGATATCAACCAAACTGATTTTACTATTGTACAGTGCATGAAAATGAATTGAACTTGTTTCATTTTCTAACTTTTGTACTTAGACTGTTAGACAAGCCACTCAAGTCATTATCTGATAAAATAGGTATAACCAGAATTTTTATCGGCTTTCTGGAATAACATTGAATTTAAAAAAAAAAAAATTGTAAATATTTTTTTTTTAATTGATATATTTTCTTCTTTCCCCCCTAAATTTTGACTGATATCTCCGAATAAGGTAGTCTCCTTTATAGACTAGCAATATATGCTTTAAAAAACTATTGTTTGATTGATATTTAAAAGTTGCTCTCACCTCAGGGTCGAAGCAACACTTCTCAGCAGACTTTTCTTCTCTGGGGTGAGATCTCCCTGGGCTCTGAAGGCACTTATGACCGATGAGTAGGCCTCTAGTTCAAGCCTCCGCAATACACTCCTACACTCCTTCTCCTCCATGTCAAGAAGTCTGGGCCACATGATTCTGATGGTGGTCTAGAGATTCCTTTGCCAAGAAAGCTCTCAAGAAATCACATGCTGCAATCTGTATGGAGAGGACAAAGAACAATGTCAAGAACAGAAGTGAAAATATTGATAAATATAACTAGATGGAACTTTGATTGCGCACAGTCGAAAAATGATGCCTCCGCCATAGAGCCATTTCACAAACCAAAACAGGAGCAATTTTTCAAATCTAAGTTTAATTGTAATCCATTAACAGGTTCTCAGAATATTGTGATTACAAGCAATTTTTTATATACATGTTTGACCCTTTAATCTTTGACCTCATGTACCCAAAATCTAATCAACTCATTGGCTCTGCAAGATACATACATGACCTAAGTTTGGCAGGAATCCATCAATCGGTTCTTGAGATAATGCGATCACAAGCTATTTTTGCATATATAATGAGCACTGTGACCGCATGACCCCAAAAGCTAATCAATTCATTAGCTCTGCAAGATACATACATGACCTAAGTTTGGCAGGAATCCATCTATAGGTTCTTGTGATAACGCGATCACGAGAACCGTAGGCCTACGTACGGATGTACGTACGCGTACGGACGGACAACCCGAGAAAACATAATGCCTCTGGCTACTTCGTAACGGAGGCATAATAAAACATAGACTTAAAAATTTAAGATAACGCACCAAGAACAAATTTGTAAATGCATTGTTGGCAGCATTATTTGTAAATTCTAGGCCTTCAGTCAAAGAAAAGAAAGAAAAAAAATCTCATGAATTGGGAATGTAATGCTGCAGATCTATTTGAAAGACAGTAGACTCTATAATTCTAGGCCTATTATTAGATTGGACACGATCTCTATCATGTTGATCAAGTGGCATTTCGGAGTCATTCTTTTTTTGGGGTATTATGAGTTAGCCAATAATCTTGCTCCTTTGAAGTTTGAAACTCAAACTGCAATTTAGCAAACTCCCTGCGAAGTGCGAGCTGCGGGAAAGGGTAATTTAATTATGAAGGCATTTTACTTTTCAGTTCAACTATAACTTAAGTTTTGTTCACTCATAGATCTACCATGTTACCGCAGTATACTTAATACTTTTAATGAAGAAATAGATGTTAAGACTCCCTCTATTGATTCTCAAACTCAAACTTCAAGTTCCATTCAAAGACAACGACCAAATAAAAAAATGAAAAGAAAAGATCAATGAAATGTTATTAGCCTACGCCTTTACGAATTACGGGTTACGCTTTAACTTCTTCAATTTAAAATTAACGTCTACGTCTATGCTTGTACTCGTCGAAAGCCTTTTCAGCAACTAAACAAGGATATATTGTGGTGTAGTGTCTCTCATACTCATAATTATACATAGTGGTCACGATTGATTTATAGTGCAGAGTTCAAGTTGTGGCGAGTAAAAACAGTTCCTCCTATGAAATATGGCACTGATCAGACTCTACAAACAACCTGCCCGGACACACAACATCTGGGTATAGGCCAAGAGCATTAGTTTTAACATGGACATTTTTGGTAACAAGCTGATTTTTTCAGGATAGGTCCAGGAATATGTCTAGATTAACATAATAAAAGTCCTCATAAATCCTCCTTGAGCGTTTTCCGTAATCCAAGATGGCGTCCAAAATGGCCGCCATTTCCTGAATTTCTTATAACTTTGCAACTAGATAACCCAAATACAAAATTTAAATGTCTAAATATATGTTTTTTAGCATAAGGAACTCAATAAAATACATGTTGATAAATTTGAAACACACAAGTAGCTATAAACCACTTTTAGCCATTTTCGAAATCCAAAATGGCGCCCAAAATTGCTGCCATTTCCTGTATTTCTTCTAACTTTGCAACTAGATAACCCAAATACAACATTTAAATGTCTAAATATATGTTTTTAAGCATAAGGAACTCAATTAAATACTTGTTGATAAATTTTGAAACACACAAGTAGCTATAAACCACTTTAGCTCTTCCCGAAATCCAAAATGGCACCCAAAATGGCCATTATTTCCAAATTTATATCATTGTAAGTAGATACGTAATGAAATATAATCAATGTCTAGACTAGAAAAGCACCATTGAAATAAATATAAGTACAACAATCATTTAATCAAAAAGTACTTCTTATGCATAAAGTACTCACACACACACCACATACACATATGGCTGCTTCCATCATCCTCAACGATATCAGACTGACAGTGTGCAACCGTGAAGAGTACTCAACATTAGATGGAACTGAAAATGTAGACACATTAGTACCAAGGTCGCTAAAGCTTTTTATACATAATGACTGTAAGAGGTGTGGTATGGATGTTGCTTTGCTGCAGCACTAGTTGGAAGTAGACTTTTTAACTGAAAGGATGAACTCAGAGAACTGCGACCAATTGCCCGTTTAATTGTATGCAGTGTGACGGTAGTCATCAAGAACTGCTGGCCCCATAAAGGCTTTCCCGGCTTTTTTTTTACCTCGTCATGGGTGCTTCACTGCGAATGTATCAAGCAAGCCATAGTCAAGTTTCTTGTGGACCATATTGAAAGTTTTACGACTGCCCTGACGGTAGATTGCAGGGACCGTATCACACCCTGTCACAGCTTAAAGAAACATCAGGCAATTTCTAGTGTCCTCTATGGCATGCTGAATTTCATGAATGTTGAAGACCGTGACAGGATTCCGCGGCATAGCATGTGCATATCTGTGGAAGTGGTTGCCGGAGCAACTAGCATGACCAGTAAATCTGTGTCCTTACCAACGACAACAACGGGCACCTGTTCTGACTCTGCTACTGCTTGTGCTGTAGAGACAATCAGGTTAGTGGCATCCGCTTCTGTCTGCTTGATACCGGTACGTATTTTGTCACGTAGAGTTTGTATAAGTCTCATCTTATTGTTGCTGTTGGCAAGGAAAGCTGTTTTGGGTTGTGCTTGTTGGCATATAATATATTACCATCAAATAAAGAGGTACATCTTTGGGCTATTCGTCTCTGCTCAGCTACCTTTGTCGAAGTTGCACTTCCATATCCATCGAACACCACCGTCAAATGAGCTCCATAATGCTTAAGGGTGCTGTAGGCGACCACCATCTTAAACAAAGATAATATTTCTGGCACGTTGGATTGCTTAGAGAACGAATTCAGCAGGAGACCCAGAGAACTCTTTGTTGGCTTCCGCATCACCCCACCTTTAAAAGGGAAAGTGCGCAGGAATATGTTCATAAGCAAAGACCGATTCCATCTCAGTGTTGTTATTCAGGACACATGTTATTCTGTTGAACAGTAGTGTTGGGTTGACTTATGTGCTTTGTCCCCTGATTTTCACTCTCTTACTCTAGGCACCAATGGTCTTCACCTTGTCCTTACGATGTACGTAGCTTGAATTCTGTAAACTTCCTACCATGCATTCGTTTCGGATGCCGCTACTAGGCCGATTTGTACAGGTTAATCACAATTAACAGATAAGCCAGCGACAATGCCAGTTGACAAGGAGACCAGGCAATTAGTTTCGTATCAAGCAAATGGTGACGTGCCTGCAGCCATCCAACAAAGATACATCTTTCTTTATTGTCTCTTGACCTGGTACTTTGCTGTATGTCTTTATGCTGCTCTGGTGTACCAGTGTGTACTCCGGTGAACTGTTCCAGTTCAGCACAGGTAGGAACACAGTGCGGAAGTGCATGAACCCACTTTAATAGC